>VWZO01016170.1:221826-272702 GCA_013396975.1 Bucco capensis
GGGTTTTGTGAACTGTGGGTGACTTGAATTTACATTGTTCAATTCAGTGTCTACCTGCTTCTTCTCCACATAGTCCTGTACCTCCTCTCTGTGTAGACTTCAGTGTTTGAGGAGATGTCAGGAGGTCCCAACATCAAGATGCAAATAGCACAGGAGCTATCTGAACCTTCTTCCACACACAAGTGGAAGAGATTAGTATGTCACAGTCTTAGAGGAAAAGTGCAAAGGTAGAATCAGCTGGCAATGTGAAAGGTAGAGCCTGGCCCAAAGCACCCATGCCAAACACAAATTAGCCTAGCTGAGGAAATGCAAGGTTAAAAACTTGTCATTTTCCAGTTACAATCTGGAATTATCAAATACGCTTCCTAATAAAACAAAACTCATCTCTTATCAATATGATAGAAATATTATTACATACTTTCTGATGCATAGCAAATAGCACCTCGATTTTCAGAGGAACAGGCAGAAGTTTTCCAGAAGCCATCAGTATCCAAAAACACACATTCCTCATTTGTTTCTTCATCATCTTCAGCCCAGCGACTAAAACTCACATGTTTGCCATCCAGCCAGCCATAATGTTTGCCACCCTAGCATTGTGGAAGTGAAAAGGATGAGCTTACCCAGTGAAAAATATTAGGTACAGAAAATGACACAAGAATATATTTACATTGGCTAGACAGCTACAGCATCTCTGATAAGAACTCTAAGTGTTTCACTGCCCTTGCAATCTGATCTGCTGCTCACAATAGAATAAGCTTTGTTATTTGAAGTTTTGCAGTTGCAAAACCATCAGTGAGCTGAAGTGGATGAGAGAGTTCAAGCAGTGATGTTTAAGCACTAGGCTTATGGAGGAAGGCCTGGCTCTGAGATGTCCAAACTGCATCACTTGCACATCAATGGTGAACATAATTATCTGGTCTTGGAAAACTGAGTCTGAGTCTTATTCTCAGATATTACCAGTTACTCCACACTGAGTTGAAAGCAATCTTTTAAATGCTTAAATCATTTAATAAATTATATGCTTTTCTACCCTGGAGGATGCAGGAGGAATAAGAAAGAACCCACACACAATCCTTTCAGAATCTTGTATTTAAAAGTTTTCCCCATGTTGCTTTGCAATTTAATGTATCTTGTATCTTACTTTTGCATCTATGATTCCAGCACTGGAGTAACAAGTTCTGTTCACCAGTTTCATTATAATCTCCTTTCATGTGACTTTTTAATTGTGCCCAAGTAACCAAGTGTTGCAATACTGAAAAGGCAGTGCATGCCTGAGTTGGATCCAGCAAAAGGAATCATTTGATCTTGACTTACAGATAAAGATTCAAGAGAAGGGGAAAACCAGAACAACTATTTTCCATCTTCACTAAGGCTAAATGCCTCTTAGCTTTTAAAAATCTTCTCCATAAAGTATATACTCAAATTTCTATCTCTCCCCTACTCTGCCTGGAACACTCAGCAGTCTCTACAGAATCTAAGCTTTAGAAATATATCTCCAAAAGTGTTCAATGACTCATTTTGCATTTTTATTTGCCATTTCTACTTTCTCCCTTTTAAAACAGATTTTGTTGTCTTGCTAGAGTGGTACTGTGATGATGATATTAAATGGCAACAGTAATTATTCATTAAAACAGAAGAGAGATGATTCAGGGATCTGTGTTGCTGCCACTTTACAATATATCTCTTAATCCTATAATCTTTTAAAAGAATTGTCTCCTCTTCATCAATCTGTCCAGTGGAGTTCAACAACTATGTAGCTTGAAGAATTGAAGATTTAGAACATTAATCTTGATACCATCCAGACAGTTACCCCTAAATTAAAATAGCTACCCCAGAAACTCATGTCATTGCATTCTCGACCTCAGTTCCTATTTCACTCAGCTCTAAAATTTGCTTTATGCTGGAGTCAGAGGGGAAAACCAAACTTACATCTCTGCTGAAGAGTCCAGTCCACAGTGGGTAATTGTGAAGTGCAGCCTGAACAGCCAGAAAAGCTTGCTGGAACTGATCTGTGATGCTAACCAGCTGCATCTTGTTATTTATGCATGCAGCCATTGCATCATTCCAAGACATATTCTTCAGAATGAGCATGTATTGAACATTTTGATAGCTCACTGTTTCATTAAGGAATTGCTCTGTCTGGTTATCAGCAGCTCCTACATGGAAGAAATAAAACCAGTTACTAGGTGCTTAAATACACAAATACATTTTCAACTCCCAATTTCCCTGTAACAAACAGAAAAACTTGTTTAATTTCTAGAAGAAAAATTTCTTAGGATGGTAGGTTATGCTAATAGTTAGAAGCAAATATCTTTGACAGCTGAGATAGAATTTTTAACATTTTGTAGTAATCATTTAAAAACAACAAATATAAAAAGTTTTGAACCTAAGTTGGGATAAAGATAAATAAAAATAAGTTGGCTGAAAATCATCCTTATTAAGTTTTTTTCCATTTATATAATGTCTATTGAATTTTAAAACCTATTCTATAACTTCAAATACATAAAGGGAAGAAAGAAAAGTGACAAGGATGAAACAGATTGTTTTAAGCAGTTTTAATTCTAGTGACTACATCTCTTCCATCCATACTGCCAATATGGACACTTGGAATGTCTCAATTATTTGGCACTGAAATAAATAAGACTTTTTTTTGTTAAATGGGGGCAAGGAAATCTCTTACCCTGCTGGGGGTTTTTTTGTTGTTGTTTGGTGGTTTGTTTTCAGTTTTTGTTTTTCAAGTTAGTTACTTAAAAGAATTATTTACATAGAAGAACATCCTCAAAAGTGCAGGTAAGCTGAACATTAGCCTGTAGCATTAATTAAAATTCAGGTAAGAGCTATATTTGTTTGATCTGATTCCAGTAATTGGTATCAACCAGCCCATATGGCTACATCAGAATACTATTTTTAGTTCAGATTAAGAAAACCCACTCACACCAACAGATCTGTACCAAGGTAGGGAAAGATGCATCTCTCCAAATTATCATTCTCCTCAAAGTTTGCTCTGGGCAGATTGATTTCAATCTTAAAGAGTATATGATACCTTATATTCTGATAGTGCTAAAAAACACAGATATGTTTAAGGAGGATGCAAGTACTATGAGATTCCTTCCAAGGGCTTCTCACTTCCACAATTGTAAAGAGGAGAAAGGAATCACTTGTTCCACCCCAAAATGTACCTGTCCTCTACCTTCAAGTCCCATCTGAAGTATAGTTTCACTGAAACCATACTAAGTCTCTCAGGAAAACAGATTCCCTCTGAATGGGGTTCTCAAAAATGAAAGGGAAAATTCTCAGCAGTTGACAAAACAGATCCCAGATCATCCTCCACATTCTGCTTTTCCAAAATTTATCTTGGTCTCTATGAGATTCTTGCTCTTCAAGTGCAACAATTTACGTGCATTGAAAGGTCTCCTGGCATCTGAACTGCAAACTATATATATATATATTTATTTTGACTCCTCATACTTACCTCTAGGCCGCTGGCATATACCCAAGAAGTGCCTGTCAGCACAAGCAGTGAAATTCCATGTTCCAACATACTGTGATTTGGGATCATTGAGGACCACACCACACTGATTGTTAAATTCTTCATCAAAAAGCTGAAAACCAGAAATATGCTTATCAAGCTCAAATAAGGCATAAACATACTTGTGTAGAGAAGGTGAAGTAACATGAGTCTAGGAGAACTCGAGCTGTCTGAACTTGTTTGAGAGGTTTCAAAGGAGTGGTGCAATAGAGCTTACCTGCTTTACAAACATTACCAGGGGGCTGGACTCAAAAATCATTTATAAGTTAAACACAGGGAGAATAGTAAATGAAGTGATTTAACACTTAAAATAAATCTTGTTTGTAGGTGTCATTCAATTATATTTATTATGCTTAGCTTTGGGTAGAGCAGCAAGCACAATACCAACACAGAATGGTTTACAGTAACTGAACCAAGAACTACTGAGGAGACCTTTCTGCTGAATGTTTTCATGCAGTCTTTCAATTGCCAAAAGAAGTTCCAGAAGTCATTAAATAGTTGTTTCAGCTTTTCTCCTTCACTCTTCCTTGTTTCATGAAGCTGTCACCCCAATAAAGGTAAACAGAACTCTACTGTCAGCCACCTTGTTTGCCAAATCAAACCACTAAATGGAGGATTTGGTGTGTTATTTTTGATTTTTTAAAATATGGTCAATATTACAAAAATCATTGCTCAGTAGCAAGAGAAGCCAAAAGTCAGAACTTACATCCAGTGGAATTTTCCTTAATCTTCCTGTCAGGAGTGGGTGAAAGTTACTATACAACAGTCTACTCTCATCTATCCATTTGTTTTCCCTTGTGCTGAACAGAAACTGCAAACCAATCCAAATATCTTTTGGCATACCAGGCAGCAAGGATGTTATATAATCTGTTGGGCAGAAGAATAAATGTATATATTGTAGTTCAGAGAACAATAAACATCTGAAAAAACACTTCACATAATAAAGACAATGCAACCTTCACTTGTATTAACTTTCTTTCCCCAGCCATTTATGATTGTCACTGCTTATCATCCTTTCCTTCCATAAGATAACACATTTCTTGTTGATTTTATCTGAAGGGAGCAGACTACTGGTGTTTGTTCTCCAAACTCTCAGCTGAGGAGCAGCTAGTGGGTTTAAATGTTTCTCTGCCTACTACTTTGTATTCTTGCACTGACATCCAAATATCAGAAGCTGCTTTTCCACAGGTCTGCAAGATCTTCTGTTATCTCCCTGCCAAGAGAACAGAAGAGCCCCTTCCTGCCCTCTCAGAATTTATGGAGGAGGTCCTATTTCACATTTTCCTCTCCTACTGACTATAGCATAAATGAGAACCACGTCCTCAATTCTGGCAGAGTTTGCCCACGTCACCATCAGAGAAAGCAGGACAGGACAAAGGAAGCCAGGATGAGTTGGAAAAAGAATTGAGTGAGGAAAACCTTCAATCAGACTCCTCTTAGAGACCATTTTGGCACAAAACAATAGGTTCAGTAATCTCCCTGGCACCAAAAGGCATTCACTGAGCTTGTTTAGATTAGGAAGACAAATTGAAGGTATGTCATTAGCTGCTGCTGCCATGGCTTCATTATTGGCCACATGCCAGACCAGCCAGAGTTGATTTTCTGAGCCAGACAAATCCTTTGAAGACTTTACATGTCAGAACTAGCCAGCCACCTAATGCCACTTGGAAAGGGAGAAACAGCCTACAGAAACACTTATGCTTCTTTAAGAGGATTGTGCCTTTTTTCCGTGTAAGTACCCTCCACTACAGAGGGGAAAGAAGAACAACAAAGAAGAAACAAGAAAAAAAACACTTCCATATGTGTGAAACTAGACAAAAGATCCTACTATGGAACATTTCAGAATGGCTATGCTTTTGGAATCTTAAAAGCATCCCAAACCACACAGGTCTCAGACATAGAATCCTAGAATGGTTAGGGTTGGAAGGGACCTCTGGAGCTCATCTAGTCCAATCCCCCTGCAGTGGGCAGGGACATCCCCAACTACATCAGCTTGCCCAGAGCCCTGGCAAGCCTCACCTGGAATGCCTCCAGGGATGGGAACTCAACCACCTCCCTGGGCAACCTGTGCCAGTGTTCCACCAGCCTCATAGTGAGGAACTTTTTCCTAACGTCCAATTTAAATCTACTCCTCTCCAATTTAAAACCATTGCCCCTTGTCCTTTCACTGCAGGCCTTTGCAAACAGGCCCTCTGCAGCCTTCTTGGAAGTTCCCTTTAAGTACTGGAAAGTCACTAGTAGGTCCCCCTGAAGCCTTCTCTTCTTCAGGCTGAACAATCCCAGCTCCCTCAGCCTGTCCTCAGAGCAGAGGTGTTCCAGCCCNATCAACCACTACCCTCTGGATGCAGTCCTGTATGGTTACAACCCTATTCCTCCTCAATTATAGGAGTAAAACAAAATAACTGCTGTTGAGCTGCTGTGTGCAGTGTACTGAAGACACATTGTCATATGAAGCTGCTCAGCACACTTAAGCACAGAGCTTTCTATGTTCTCCAACAGACATTGTGTTTGCCCTCTTGTTCCTGCACAGATAACTGAGCTTATCTTGGAATTAACTTCCAAGGTGTTTTTCACAGTGCAAAGTCTACAGTCTCAGTTATGTTTTAACTTGTAAAGCTAAACATTGGAATTCTTCATTCAGTGGTGACCTTTCTATCCTCAACCCTTAATGCAAGTTTTTAACAAGTTTGCTTTTTGTAGCAGGCTAAGATCACACAGAAAATTTGCTCTTCAAACAGGCTCAAACACTTGCTGACTATTTCCATGTTGTTTCCAGTGAGGCAAACAACAATAACATTTTTAACCAGTCTTAGATTTTCAGAATGCTTCCAACATGCCTGCAGATAACTAGGTGATTTTATGCTTAAGTTTTTAAGCAGAACTATACTGAACTTGGAAGAGAAGCTGCATATTCAAAGTGCCTCCAGTTCACCATCATACCTTGCTCAGCTTGATTTGAGATAGATGGAAGAGAGCCTCCAAAAGTTACACACTTTTCATTAGCTGCATTAAATGTTAAATATTGGGGTTTCATCTTTAGAAAACACTGCAAAATAAACATAAAAAAAATGATTTTCATCATCCCATTCCTTCCTATGAAATATTTCATAAGAAAATGTTCTTAAACCAATCCTAAAACTCATTTCTCATTTCCTGCAATAACATTTTTTTTCCCCTCAGAAAGCAAGAGAACAAAACAGCTAAATATAAGAGTATCCCACTGACTAACTCCTCATTCACTGAGGGTTAGAATTCAGTAATTTTTAATTGGCTACACTAGGATCATGTACTGTTTTAAAAATGAGAATTCACCCGTGAACTCTAAGGTCAGATAAGGTTGGGCCAGGAACCTATATTGTAATATATTACCTTTGGGGAGAAACTACATGGGAACTCAGGGATGTGAAGTAAATTTGCAACCCTTGGCAGATTGAATGCACAGTCCTTCCTAAGTACAGAACAATGGCTGGCCAAAGAACAGTGATCAGTCTCACTAGGACTTTAGATGACTGCCTTCAAACAGAGTACTGAAATATGCTATACTATAGAATCCTAGAATGGTTTGGGTTGGANCTGGAAAGTCACTATTAGGTCCCCCCAAAGTCTTCACTTCTCCAGGCTGAACAATCCCAGCTCCTTCAGCTTCTGACCTGTTGGTTCATTCCTAAAAGCTGCTTCTAATTCTCGAGTGAGTTAAGGCCTTGAGGTAACTTAGGAAGCACAGTGTCTTCCAGCTTGCTGCCTGCCTCTGATTACTCAGCAAGAGAATTAGGATGTTTCTGCCACAGAAACCTCATATTCTCCCTTTCTAATCCTTCTCTTACTAGACTATGAAAAACAAGTAAGGATGATTCTATTATCTCTGTACCTTATTCCGGAACTGATGCCAACCTTTAGGGCAACCTCCTGTGACAGGGTGGTAACTGGGATCATGTTTCTCTAGTAAAGAGGCATTATTTTTTTCACAGACAAAGGGCAGTTTCATGTTACAGTTAACTGGGTAATCTGCAGAAACAGAAGTTTATTTGATCAGATTATCATCAAGAAGCCATTGATTCCTAATTCAATATCAATTTGCATTCAATACAAGAGCTCAGGCAGAAGAGTTGTAGGTTGGTGGTTTTTGTGTGTTTTGTTTTTGACAGAGAGAGGTGAAAAAAAAATAAACACAGTCTTACCTCTATACCAGTTCTTTCTAGAAACATACCAGCAATCCCTCAGGAATCGATCGTGGAAGCGTGGGAATAACTGTAAACTGGACAGAAACATTTCAGAGTCAATTTCCAATCCAATGGGATCTACAAGTGGAATTTCTGAGAGCAACAGAGGCAGCACAGATCAAAATTGGGGCTTGTAACTATTTCTAGGAGATGCCCTATGAACACTGGTAAGGATAGAGGGGGGAAACTAGACAAAGAACAAATATGTGGTAGGTTTAGTAGTTACTAGTTACATTAGCATGCCCAAATTAACTTTGTGGAGGAGATGTGCTGAACAAGGGTAGGGTGTTATTTATCATCATGCTGCAATCACAGCACATAGGACAAGTGAGGAGAATGAGCCTTGGCTTTATTTTCACAGTAGTATATTGCTATAGTATTTTAGGAAGTAAAAAATGTCCCTTGTAAGAAGCCAATTCTCTTTTGCTGCAGCCATGAATGGGATGACACAAGATTTGCTGTGAGTTATCTCCTATCTATATACAGAATAGTCCTGTAGAGCAAAGCCCTGCAAGACTTCGGTGTTACCTAACCAGAAGAGTGATTTCTTACACCAATTTTCCATTCCTTATTCTCAAATGCTTCTCAGATATCCTCAGAGTCAATAGACAAGGTTTTCCCACAATTCTTTTTTTTCCCAGTTCCTCAATTGTTAATAGAGCAGAGAAGAGAGCTTAAAAAGCCAGTAAAAGCATTTTAAAGACCAACAGAATACATTAAGCTACTAGGACCACAAATTTCAAGGATTCACATGACAAGACTAAGCTGTCAAAGCCCAACAGCCTGAAATCTAAAGCTCTGAGAGAGACACAAGAAATGGATTATAAATTCAGTTATCATAAATAGATCAGCATAATTATCAGCATAATTTTTTATGCTCAAACTTCACATATAACTCAGAATTTGGCAGCTAATCAAAATATTTCAACAATATTTTAAAATACAGCCACTTTCTAATTGTCTTAACCACTATTTGCTTTATCTGAGCACTATACAGTCCTGCTTTAGGAACTGTTGTCTAAGTTTAGCATGGCAAGAATAGGTGCAGGTACATGGGAACAAAAGCAGAGAGCAGTGGTCACTGAAAAATCACATTTTTTTTTCTAGCTTAGTTCAAATTATTTATCTTACTTCTTAAGGGTAATATAGAAGAATTAACTTCTTACAAATTTAGGGAAAACTTTGGGAAAAGGTTACACTAAAGTGTCCCATAATGATTGTACATACGGTGAATGATAGCTGTAGCCATAATCAATGAATTTCAGCCACCACTTCTGTTCACTGTTTGACAACTGTGGAAATAAAGAACAAAACCACCAGTATTTTACAACCCATAGAGGAAGAGTTCCACACTCTACCAAGGAGAAATCAATGATAAAATTGATCAAATCCTCAATTTCCCTTGCCTTGTAATTTCTCCTTTCAGGTAACTTCTTGTCAGGAGAAATTTCATGGATAGAGCTTGCAAGCTGCTGATTTCAGCAAATATTGTCTCACAAGCAATAGCACTGAAGAAAGGGAGAAACAAAGGGGCTGTAACTTGAAATGTTGTCCTAAGAGTTCTCTTCTTTCATACTATGAACACCACACACTCATTTCAGTAAAAGCTATTTCTAATTAAATCCTCTCAACAGATGAAAAATGATGTGCTGTCCCATGGATAAAATGAAGAACTGGCACAATTGTTAGTGAAGTATTTGCAGATAAATACTTATTACATAAGTAATTCTTAAGACAAATACTTAAATTGCTTATATGATGGTCCTTTGATGACATTTCGAGGTGTTTTGTATTATTTAATGTCGTTAAGGCTACTTTTAAATGTAAACATTCTTTCACAGGACTGACACTAAAATTATCTTTCAACTCATCTTTTCAACTACAATTAAAAACTATTAAGGACAACAAGAAAAAAAGAAGAAATTAAGGATTAACATTTTCTTCTACTGAAAAAACTGACAAGAAAATTTCCCTCTAGTGGAAAGTATCTGTTAGGATAGATTACATCCCCTTACCTTTTCTATTTGAGACAGTATTGTCCTGAGTTTTGGGTAAGACTCCACAGAGGCTAAATCACTATCATTTTGTTGACAGTAGAAAATAGCTTCCTGGAAGCTCAGGTTTTTATCTGGTACAAACCACAGTTCTGCTCCATCAACAACAAGAGGGGCTCCATGAATTCCAATTTCATCTATGCAGAAGAAATATCATACACACAAGAAATGAATTCTGAAAAATTCATCCTTTCTTTTTCTGAATGCAGTAAGAAAGTTCAGTTTGAGGCTGGGAAGAGCCAACACTCCTTGCATTCCAAGCTCTCTCACAATCAAATTCTATCAGTCATGACCTTTGCTGATAGCAAACAAGCACTGCAGTAGTAAGAGAAGAAAACTAATAAAAGATAGAGAGTATTAATAACTATATACACATAGTGGACAAATAGGCAAAAAGTCCATTTACCTGGTATATACCACTCAGGTGTCTTTGGAGTGCTACCTGTGCAGAGATAAAAAACACAACAGTCACTTCAGGTTCATCTTCTAGCAAGATTGTTGTCATTGGTAACAGAAGTAAGAGATTGTACTCATGCAGCTCAATATTTATGATGGAAAAATTAAAGGAGAAAGAAATCATACACAGTTTGAATTGTTTAAAATAGGCTGATATCAAACTAATGGGAGTTTTGCATTGAAACATTTGTGGGTTTTTTTCCCCCCAAGCAGAATATAAGGATCAAAGTAGTATTATCTACTTGTGTCTCCCCACAACAACAAAGATTCATCCCCTGAAATGCCTTTTAATAAACAACAAGCCTACTGGATTGGAGCACTTTTCATATTGCATGGAACAACCTGAAGCTGCCTAACTATGCCATGCCATTCTCCTGTATTCCCACTCCTCTGTTGCACTGCAATGAGGAGCAAGTACACCAGTGTGACCAGAAGAAGGCTAATTCACCTAAGGTTGAAGCAAACTGTACACCAAAGATACCTCTGGTCATACAGCTATAAATATCACTAAAATATATATAAAAATAATATAATACAATACAATAAAGATCATAGAATGTTTTGTGTTGGTCCAAAAAGGATGAAACTCAGT
Organism: Bucco capensis; assembly: GCA_013396975.1. Classification (NCBI taxonomy): domain Eukaryota; kingdom Metazoa; phylum Chordata; class Aves; order Piciformes; family Bucconidae; genus Bucco; species Bucco capensis. The sequence goes on from VWZO01016170.1 coordinate 232,678, forward strand.
GGCTTATATCACCTCACCTAGTAAGATGCCACTTCTTACTTCATGGGTCAACAAAGAATAGAGGAGCAGTGATGTTGCATCCTCCTCAAAGTTATTTTCCAATATATCTTTGTATATTCTAAGTGCACATCAGTTTGCATGTGACCTAGACATCTCATGTACTGTCCTCTTCATGGTTCAGAGAAGAAGTGATAAAACCTTTGCAAAGTTTCTTTTGTTGGGCAAAACTGACAACTCAGTGGTAATAAATAATAAACTCTTTTACATGAATAAATGAATGTAACTAAGAGTTTACCTTTTGTTATCTGGCAGACCCATTCAAGTTTAGCTTCACAATCAAAAGGCTTGAAGTAAAATTCCAGGTCTCTGCCTTCATGGAAATGAAATCTCCAAAATGATCTCCGTGAAAACTGAGAGGTCTGTAGAAAAGCAGAAACAGGGAACTGAGTTACTGGGGCACAGACCTCTGAAATGTGAAATGAAACTGTGTTAAAAAGGTATTTTGGCAAAGTCTGTTTGGTTTAGAGTGGGGTCAGTTTTACAGTTTATTTCAAAAAGAGCAAATACAACTGGAACTCTTCAGCTGGAACTCTCTGTGCTAGGCAATTTTGAGAAGTGATCAGGTAAAAAGGGCTTAATGTCAGTCTACATACAAAAGTCTCTTCTTGCAATGTTTTTCTTTGGGTGTTTTTTTCATAGCACAGAGTATCTCATCAAAGCTTTATAACTGAATTATCTGTTGCAACTTGTTGCCCTGAAATGATCCTCATTATTGCTCAAAAGAAGAAACTGGTAGAGAAATAACCTTTCTTATTTAAGATTATTTCTTACAATCAAGTTTAAAATCAAACTTCACCCTTGCTGATCTCTCCAACAAGGAGAATTTTTGTATCACTTGGCAAAGAACATGTCTGTACCTAGCATAAAGGGGAGGGAGGTTATTATATTCACAGTGTTCCCTTCAAACTAAAGTCTAAAGTATTTAGTAGCTTCATGCTGACAGCTTCTCAGCCTGGGGTCATGAACATAGGAGAAGCTCATGAGGGGAAATGGCCATGAACAGAAGCAAAGGAATGCAACTCTCCCCTTTTCTTCACTAAATCCTAAAAGCAGAGGTGGTTCTAATTATGTTAAAAAGGAGGGATGCTATTAGAATAATCTTATAAAAAGTCAGGTGATGTTTCATAAAAGTTAAAGACTATTTTCAAACTCATGCCATCAAGATTAGATTAAAGAGTGAAGAACATAATTAAGAATTAAGCAGAGGCCTGACATTCTGAGTTAGAGACTGACAAAGCACAGGATTTCCCAAGCAAAGAAAGGAATGCACATACTACTACTACTGCATTCCTTTCCTTCAGGTTTCAGATATTTTCTTAATCTGCAGCTCAGAAAAAAAACAACAAACTATTCTAAATTTCACAATCTGGGGTTCTGTTTGCTTTTATTGTTTTAGACTCTAAGTTAAATCCTTCAGTGTTAGGTGTAAGACACAAGACATACATAGTATGTCATTATGCAATAGAGAACAGCATTCTTGCTAAAAGATCTTATAGTTAAAAAGAAGTCTTTGGAAGGTTATCATTAGCCTAACACTTGGTTCATATAAAACTGCTTGACTAAGAGAACACTTCTAAGCATAGACTGATAAAAGCAACACTAGCAACATTTCACCATGCAAAGAAAGTATCCCAGCAGTCAACTTGAATTGAAAATGTGGCTGTCAAAAGTATTTTTTCCAAGAACTTCCATATAAAAACATGCATGTTATTAAAAACCTTGAAACTAACCTTTAATGCAGCACAGTCTCTTGTATCATATTCATCTTCCAGATAATCAAGTGGCATAACACTAGTTACCTAGGGGATGGAGAGCATGACAGAGTCATTACTTTATGACTATTTTTGCTGTGGTAATGTCCAGAGATAACCATTCAAAGCTGGGATCTCATTATCTTTATCACTATTAAAATGTGTTCAATGGAAGTTACTGGACTGATTTGGAGTCTGCATACCTGTTACCATGGGGAGGGGGGGAAGAGGGAAAGAACTCACAGTTTTAGGTGAATAAATAAATTACAGTGAATAAGGCATTTGTGAAGAAGTCTGACCTATCAAGGAGATGAACTGATAAACCTTAGCCATGTGGTGGCATGAAGATATTTTGTTCTCTTCACCAGCTCTTACTATAGTTCAGTTGAAATATTTTAATGCAATAGAGACAGAAATCAGGTTAACCTTATTAAAGACATGTTTTTAATTGGAAATCTGTCTGGATGGCAGCTCTTAAGTGCACAATCTTCTGAATTATTCATCTGTTGAAGGATCTGCTGTATTCTAATTGAAATATTTATCAATTTACTTTCAATCCAGTCCAAGCTGAAACAAATTAGGACATGACATTTCCAGGTTAAAAGGTAACTTACAGGTTTATCATCACTCCATTGCCAAGTTCCCAAAGAATCTGGACTCCTCTTATTCATTCCAATCCATACCCATCTGTCATTGCTGTAAATAAACAGGATAAAATCTTTAGCCAAATATTTGGTTCAGTTCATTTAATAGAAAGACTGACTTATGTTATGGCATGACTTTGGATCAAGCAGCAAAACCTAAGGTTTACAGCAAGTTGGAGCAGCTCAGTGAGAAAATGAGTCGAAGGGCCATGACCTTTTGTGCACTTTTAAGTTTGTAGGTTGTCTTTTCCAGGCCTCAGAGCAAGCTAACTAAATCAGGTAATTCCTTTCTTCACTGCATCACCACTTCATCAATTTTCACTCAATATAAGGGTCTCTTTTCTACTTCTTCTTGCAGAATCATGTGCACAGTGTTTATTTGGCTTACTTCTCTTTCTCTTGCCCATCTCTACACCATCAGCTTAAATAGATTGTTCCTCAAACCATATGGAAACTCCTCCTGTCTAGCTCTGACAAATAAAGACAGGGAAAGGATATAATTTTTCTTTACAACATATTAGAGGACTAAACTTTCAAGAATAGGAGCTATTTGAGCAAAAAAGGAAATTGTAGTTCTGTCAGACACAATAAGAGATAAATTTAGACTCAAAATTGGAGAAAGATGTCTGACCAGCAGAGGTTAGATTTTGGAAAAGGCTCCCAACAACTTTAAAAGTGGTTTTAAGACAGAACTTGCAAGATTATGAAAATAACTTTATTACATAGAGAGATGAACTAAGAGCTAGGCCTACCTGCATAAGCAATGGTATGAAATTACAAACTAAAAGTTCAGAAATTCTTTGGGAAGCATTTGCCATTGGTAAGCAACAGATCACTACAAAGGAAGACCTACTAAAAAGAAAAGTTCAGATGCTCATTTCAAAAGGACCTGCAGTACTTACCTGAGGAAGTCTTTCAACTTGTATTTGGCTTTTATGTAATAAAAAAAAATAAATTAAAAGCATGCCAGTCCTACAGACTGGTTTCACAACTTAGGTTGTCTGGAGCTTTAACCTAAAAAATAGGAGCAATTTGTGATTTACACTGGAGTCCATGCTGACTAGAAATGAAAGATCCCAAAGCTCCAGCAAGCCCTGCAGACTCCCAGTGGCTTTGCCATCATGTGGAACTAAACCTTCCCTAAAAGACAATGTTGTGCAGGAATGGATAAATGCAGTTGAGATCAATGCAAGGGCAATACAAACCAGTAATTTTTCTACTGTCATATTCTAAATGCTGAAATAGAAAAAGGAGGTTTTTTTCTGTCCCATGTGTCAGCTCCAACACAAGACTAAAAGCCTAAGTGAAGTTCCTGTGGCTTGTAGCTCAATCTAGTTGAATTCCTACCCTGCTGATCACCTACTCCTCAGTGGAATTAAAGAGAAGCTGTATTAATGCAATTACACTTGAGCTTGCACTTCAGATTTATTGCTGTTTTGGCCAGTGTACTGAGAGTAAGATCAGCTTTTTCTTGCAAACTCCAGTGTTAGTAAGGCTTTATAAATTTAAATTTCCAGTAAGGTGTCCTCACTGAAATGTTTATTTCTAACCAAGCCAAGCTGTTCTTCTCCTTGTGTCCAGCATCACTGCCAGCTCTAAGCTGCAAAAATCCTCACAAAAACCACCCTAAGAGAATGGAAGTAACTGAACTGGATCTGTTCTGCCTCTATCATGTTCTTCAAAGTGAAAAGAAGTTATCTCTGATTTCTTCTAGACAGAGGAGGCTTGGCAGGCAAATTTGATTTTCCTTTTCAATGGCAATCACTTGACTTGGCTGGAGCAATTCTAGCTCTTATTTGCCTCCAAGGTGGAATCTGAGTAAAGAACAGAATGGACTAGGCAAGCTGCCCTTTTCCTGCTGAACCAAACTGCCTTTTGCTAACATTTCAAAACAAATAGTTCTCAGTGAGTCACTGGATAACTGCTCCAAGGGGCAAGGTGTGGCTCCTTCCCCAAGCACCAGTGAGTGCACTCAAAGAGCTGCTTAGGTCAGAGTTTGCACTGAGGAAGTGCAGGGAACACAGGCAAACTGCAGGCTTGTGCCCTCCAGTAGCTAATCACATCCAACAGGATCTTAGGGTTATTTCTTCCAGTTATCTAAATTATTTGTTCTTGGTGAAATAATTCACTTAGTTTCTTCTTTCCTTTCTCAAAAGAGCTTATTTTTTCAGACAAGCTACCCTTGACTCTTGATCTCAAAAATATTTTATATAATCACTACTTCTGAGTAATTATAAGCATAACTAACTTAACACTTCATTATGTTATCATAAAATCACAGAATGGTTTGGGTTGGAAGAGACCTCTGGAGGTCATCTAGTTCAATCCCCCTGCACTGGGCAGGGACATCCCCAACTACATCAGCTTGCCCAGAGCCCTGGCAAGCCTCACCTGCAATGCCTCCAGGGATGGGAACTCAACCACCTCCCTGGGCAACCTGGGCCAGTGTTCCACCACTCTCATAGGGAGGAACTTTTTCCTAATATCCAGTCTAAATCTACTCCTCTCTAATTTAAAACCATTGCCCCTTGTCCTTTCACTGCAGGCCTTTGCAAACAGGCCCTCTGCAGCCTGCTTGGAAGTTCCTTTTAGGTACTGAAAGTCACTAGTAGGTCTCCCTGAAGCCACAAACATTATTTAAAAGACTTAAGACAATATCAAATAAGTGGTGTATCTGTCAGGAAGTTCTGCAATGCTTGAAAAGGACTTAACTCAGATGAAAATACTGTCCTGTGGGTATATTACACACAGGCAGTTACTGCAACACTGACTGGAAAGGCAATTTATACTGGGCTCAGTATAGTGATCCCTTATTTAAGTTCTGTTAGAATAATACTGAGGTACTAGGACTTTGCTTCTTCCAGGATAAGTCCAATTTTTGTGAAATGTGGAAACTGCAGTAGCATTGTGTGTCAGCTGCCTTTTAGGAGAGTCAGAAAAAGTCTCCACCTTGAAACTTCTAACAGAAAATGGCCCTGGACTACAATTAATAACTCAGTCTGCAAACAGAAAAGTTGCCCCAAGTACTTGTAGGAAAATAAAATCAGTTACTTCTCTATTCATGTTTCAGATGCACTGAAACAAAATTTGTAGTTACAAAACAGTATAAGATCTAGAACTAAAAATAATTTATGCACTAATTTTTATTTCAGTCTTATGATTCTTTTGCTAAAGTGACTTTTACACAAGCTAAACCATCTATATAGAGAGCATACAAGTTTGGTTTTGTCTCATTAACATCAACATTGAGTAATTTTCATGACTTATGCACTTCTAAAAAAAGTTCACTGGGTTTTCAAAAAGGCATCTCTTCAGTCATCAAATTTTAAAATTGATTCACGTTGTTGTTTGTTGGCAGCTGCTGAAATAATCCTGATTTAGTTGGTGGATGAAAAATTTAGATCATATAACTGGCAGCATCTTGGTTTAAGCTGGCAAAAGTTCTAAAAAAATAGGTTGTCAATCAAAAAAAACCCATTACACAAGGATCTGACATCAGGCCAAGCCCTAATAAAGCTTTGCAGTGACAGCTCCTTTGATTAAAAATAGAGCCTTAGACTCATACATTATGTAGCATTTAATTTGTTGATACCAGAAAACTCAACACACCCATCTAATGCCCATCTAGTGTTACTGCAGTTCTGCCAAATGGGAGCTGTGCCAAGCACATTGCTGGACACTACATTATTCACATTTTCAAAAGATAGCATCCAGTTCAGTCAGGAAGCATTTCATGAATAAAGAGGAGATCTATTTGAAAAACTGAAATAAGAACTCATCTCTAAAGAATGTATCAGTAAAGAATAGCAAGAACTACTACTTAGTTGTGCCAAAATTCCACATGAAGGAAACTGTAGTTATAAAACCACACAGACCTACGTTCAAGTAATGGAAAGATGCTTTTCTTTTCCTGTGCTCCCCTAGCAATGTGAAACATTTGCCCAAGCTGTAATCCCTTAACATTTTCCAGGAAGACAGTGCCATGATCAGCAGCTCAGATGCCACATCTAGCTGATTTTAGTGTGCAGTGACTCTGTTTCCCACAGTATCTCCTACTTGCCATTTGGGGTCAGCAGCAGCATTGGTGATCTACTGCAGAATGGACTGGAAATAATTTGAATGCATGGCTATTTTGTTACCTGATAATTTTTCTCAGGATAGAATGAAGTGCCTTGATTTCTTCGGAGTGACTGAAACTAGGCAGATGACCTCCAAGGGCTTCACAGAACCTTTCTGCCTCTTCCCAAGTCCTGGTTCGCAGCACTCGTTCACTGTGGAAGAACTTCACAAGAGGCAAACAGCACAGTAGAAACTTGGGAGAGTGACAGCATTTTTAACCACTCCTGTACTACTCAAACATGGCCACCTGGGATAGGAAGGAATAACTGGTATTTCCATAGGAGGAGCACTTCACTTCTCAATTATTTCACTGTTTTCAATTTGTTTGACAACGAACTTCAGACTCTGAAATGTAGATCACCACATTTATTTCAAATATATTCCATATGGCTGACTCTCTCTGTTTCTCTCTACCAGCAAATAGGTTTTAAGAGATGTTGTTTTTCCACATTTGTGGGGAGCTGCAAAGCCAAATGTTCACTGAAACCAGGAGGACTCTTTAGGTGCTGCAGGTGAAGAAAGGTCTTTGGCATGCCCTCTGTTACCTGTATGGATCACAGTTGTGTATTTGGCTCACACAGCTCAGCTAACCAGGTCACTTGATCCCACTGACTTCAATCCAAGCCAATTCCCATCAGCTGGATCTCTGCTGCACTTGGTCAACAAGTTTTGGAGAAGCTGCTAGGGCCAGCTGTCCTATCTCATCAACTATGGGACAGCTATGTTACACAGCAGCTAGACCCATCCTTTTGGGATCTTTGCCCATAGTCTTGTCATTCCAGCTGGATTTCCCCACTTTGCTATATGAGCTGTTTACAAGAGACAGTTCATTGCAGAGACAGAGTCCAGAAATAATAAACAAGCAATGGAATACACAGCCTCAGCTTTAACTCTATTTGATTGTCAATAGGAGGGCAGAAATCTGCATTTCTAAACACAAATTTGCTTAAGCTGCTCCAGCTAACACCATGTCTGCTTACTTCCACTACTTACTCCAAAACCAGTACAATACATCCAAGGCTGCACTTTGTTTTATCAAGTTGATATCCATATTCAGATCTGAGACAATTCCACCTCTCTTATCTACACTTAGGAAAAGGGAAGGTGATGGAAAGTGCTTTCCTTCCCTGTCCAAGTATCTCTGCATACCAGATGATAGCAGGCAAGCTAGGATACAGACATGGCACCCTCCAGCAGCACCAGGGTCCCAAAATAACAGCATGAGGCACATGGAAAACAGTAATGAACAATTACTATCTAATAGGGATAACATTTTACCTTGTAGCAGGCAAGGCCAGATCCATTGTGCCACCCAGGGGGACAGGGATCAGTTGGCTTTGGGAGCACTTCTGGCTCCTTAGGCAGTCCAATGTATCTTTTGCAGACAGAAAATGCTTTAGTTGTTTTACAGTCCTTAGTTTCCCACTTTCCAAGAGATTTTCCACTGCGCATGGCCACACATCCTCCAGAAAATTCTAAGATTTAAGCCATCAAAGACATATTTAAAGTTACTGCCTGGTTTTCAAAAAAATCCACACATTTGTGGAGTAGTGTAATGTGGTACTCCAATGCTTGCTTAATGGAAAATGAGAGTGCTTTTGTATCTTTTTAATTGTTCAATTTACCTGGTTGCAAGGAATTCCAGTTAGTGTATGTCACAGCTTCAGGTTTTTCTCCATCTACTGTACCCCAGTTGTATATTCCCAATTGGTTAATATCCTGCAAACCAGTCCAGAAGTATTTGTCTTCAACTTTGGTGTGTTTTCTAATTAGATTGTTTATAAATTCTTGCTCAAATCTGAAAATTCACAGATTAATTTGAGTCAATATTTGAAAGAGAACTGAAACAATTCAGACAATTTGAAAAGCAGGTGTATTACTACATGAGGTAATTCAAGTGGTTGCCCAGGTAGTCTTGTATTCCATACAGGGATAGCAGGCTAGGAATTCACATACTTCCAAGGTTTTACCCTATAGGTTACCATTGTCACACCCTGGAAAACATAGTTTGCTAGTTCTCTGCAAAAGCAATTCTAGCTCTGTTTTTCCATTGCAAATCACTAGCAAACAGAGGTTTTAATCCAAGATCATACTGTAAAACATGTCCATAAATTATAGAGATGTGCTTTACCTGTTCATCACTGTAAGATTGCACTCTGCTCCAAAGGAAACTTCTGTTTTATAAACCTTGTAACAGTAGTTTCCATGCCTTTCCCATCCCTGGTTAGAGAACAAAAAAAAACATGTTTGTACATAACCACCTAATTTGGGCATTATCTACAGCAGAAAAATAAATCATTGCTAACACTGGCTGATGTTCACAAGCTGGTACAGGAAAGAAATGCAAGGCATCACATACAAAGTCCAGTAGCATCAACTCTCAGATTCATAGATCTGAGAAATAATGCAACTACAGGAATAAAACACACCACTGTTTTAGCTGGACTGTGCAGAGTCTTCTGATTGCTCTGTGCATTTAGAGAGAGACAGACACAAGGGCAACAGCTTAGTCCTGTTCAAAACAATAAGAGTTTTCATGCTGTTCCACCAACGCCAGGATTCAAACAGAGGAACAATAAAGAGGCCATTACTAATCTTTGTTTACCTCTGAAAAAAATACTTGGCACTGAAAATGTGTGAACTTGCAAAATTTCTATATTAGTCAAATATTTTCTCCTGTATTTATATGGAAAGTTCAAGGAGCATCAATGTGTTGCCTCTTTGCTAGCCTACCAATGTCACTGCCAGCTGTAATCCTACAGACTGGCAGTCTCTGAAGAAACAGTAAAATTACCCCAAGGTTGTGCAGTGAGAAAATTAAGGGGTAAACTTGTGTCATGTTGCAACAGGATACAAAGAACTCTCAAGTAGCTAGTAATACCATCCCAAGATTGTTCAAAACTTCTTTTCAAGCCTTATTTAGGCTGCAACATATTATACTGTGAAAAGAAAAAATAAAACAAAACAAAAACACCCCCCACTTTTATTCAAGTCAAAGAACAAACAGAAAAGCCAAGTGACGTGTAACAGAAATTAATCTGTTCTCCATCTCTGCATATCTTTATGTTGCAAAGTGCTTAGCCAAGAATTGAAAACTTAAGCAAAAACCACAGAATAAATAGTGTGAGCAATAACATCCAGGAAAAGCAAATGGCTTTTTTTTTTTTCAACCAAGTAAATAAAACACACATGTCCTGGGTCAAGGGTCATAATACTTTCATCAATAAACAGAGTGGCAACACATCCAGAGCCTGCTTAGGAAAATCTGAAATTTGTCTCATGCTATGTAAGTGTCCTTTTAAAACTACAATGTGCCATAGATTTTATGGTATGAGCAAGAATGAAATGGGAAGTAGAGGAAATAAAAGATTTTATGCAGGTTTCTGAACCATGTGAAAGCCAAAGAAATATGGACTTCCTATTACCTCTTTCAATGAACAACTTGAATCTGATTTTGTTTCATTTAAAATCTCTCCTTTTTTCTTGCACACATATTTCAGTTTTTCTTCACAGGATCTGACTCTCCACTGTCCCAACTGTGAGAAGAAAAGGAAAAACAAGTATTTAAAATTTTAAAATATTTCCATAGTCCAGGTGCTGAGTTTTCCTAAGGAGGAAAGCCAAAATGCCTCTAGCAAATACATGAGGAGTGGGATGCCCTGGATTATATGCAGAGGTGCATGCTTGGAAGGAAAAGAGAAAGCTGACAAATGCAGAGATGGGAGGATTCTGAATCACACCTGAAAGAGAAAAGGCCAGGGTAGTGCCAACTCTCAGCTCAGGGAGGGAATGGATGCAGGGAGTGTTCTCAGCTTGCTGCAGAGCTGGGAGGAGGCAGATCTGAGGAGTTACACAGGAGCTCCACTGCCAGCCTCACAGCATAGGAGGCACACACTTGCCCCAGTTTTCTACTGAATCTGGGAAATGGGATACAGCCTGCTTCCCTCTCCACTCATTTTTGAGACCTCTTTCCAAAATCCATCCCTTGCTGCTTCTCAACAGTATTCCTCCCAATGTCTGTCCTCTTCTGTTACTGAGATATCTCACTACCTCTCTTCAGATAGTGTGAACCAAATTGATCTTCAAGATGACCAAACCCATCTTTTCCTTCCAATAAATTGGCTCATGTCCTTCTTGGCTTTCTGCCACATCCAGGCAAGAACACAGCAAACCAAACTGCACAGTAACTTCACACACATCAGTGCTGCCTCTACTATGATGAGAAAACAACCCAAAGCAAGCCTGCATGCCTACCTCACCCGAATATGACACACAGTTAGGAGTGCTGTTAAAGGGAACTTTGGGTTCATTCTGGTCCCAGTATGTAAAATCCACAGCTGAGTGATCTGACCATTTGAACAAGCTTGGTACATCTTCATTTCTGAGACCCATCCACATTTCTTGTTTAGCATCTGTAATTTAAAATTAGGACAACACTGGAGTTTCAAAATAATGTTTAACCTAATTGGAAAGGAATGTGAAATCAGCAAAATTAAGTTATTACTATATTGCACAGCAGAAATGCCACAGTTTTCTTACAGTGAGAAAGTATTTTGTATTATCATTATCTTGTTTCTTAACTTATATTCATGAATATGAGTAAGTTTCACAAAGAAAGTAATAAATAGGAGAAACCACAAACACTGCAGAAGAAATTAACTCACAAGCAAAAAAAAAAGCCTCAACCATATTTAATTTTTAAGAGTGCACACATAAACATAAGACCAAAGAGTACAGATGGCATTTATGAGTTCAGTGACCCAGTAGTCAAAATACTGACCCAACTATCTACTATTCTCTTTGAATGAGAAAATTAAATACAGGATATTAGGCAACTAGAAGTAGGTTAGCCCAATAAACAAAATAGATTAAGCTAAACCAAGATCAAACACAGGGGACCTGGACCTGAAAAGCAACACTCAACACTAGCTTAGGTACAAGCTCAGCATTAGCACCTTCATTTAAAAGCTAGTGGTTATGACAATCACATGCTAGAACATGGAATGCAGTTTGGAACTGATGATGTGCAGCACTTGGTGCTTGTCCTTTACAAGGATCCCAACTCACCATGATGAAGCTTTGTAACAATCAGTTCAACATCTGCTAATGAGTGGATGCTGAGGAGGTTGCTCTTATTTGCTTTGCACCATTCATCTGCTGTTCTCCAAGGTGCCTGGTTGTTTATCAGCAAGTAGCAAAAACCATCATGGGGAAGCCAGCCCAAATCACAGTGAGTGTCCAAGTGTCTCCAAAACTCTAACAGTGAAGAGAAATGATATTAGATGCTTTTGTTTCACCTTGGCTAGTGCAACAAGTTGGGATTTTCTTCCTGTTTTAAATTTGGCAGCACCTTCAAAACAGACACAAGGCAGTGATCAGCATGTATCCACATTTCTTCAAGGCTAGTGTTTTAAGAAAGGGTCACAGTTTTAGCCAAGCAAACAGATTTGACTCAGCATCATTATGGTAATTTGTAATATTTTGGGGGCATGATGTAGGTAGAAAGAGAAAGAAGCAGGACTGAAAGTAAAAAACACAATACATTGCTTTAAGCTGGTCTTAGTGCAAGCAAAAGGTTCAGAAGTAATTGTTAGCAAGATTTCAAAAACAAAGTCAAATGAAGTCACTTTATTGCAGGACAGCAGCTTCAAATACAGTTGCTTGTTTTGTTCTAGCAAGGGTTTGCCCTTTAATAGTGCACATATAAGACTGAATGTGCCTTAGCCAGATACCACCTCCACAACACTCTTATCCCTCTAGTCCTCCCTCCCATCCAAGGGCAATCATCTCCCAGCAAAAGTTTTGCCACAAGAGCCTCACAAGCACGAGCCACAGAAACTGGGTACAGCCAAAGAACATGTGGAAGAAGAGTCTGTGGATATGGGAAGGGTTGGACATCCAAGTGTAGGTAAAAGGCTAAAAGCACAGGAGCACAACTCCTGTCACAACTGGACACTGTAAAAACTGAAGGACTGGATCTGTGTGTGCATAGGGAGGAGAGAATAAGTATCTTGTAAGAGCTGTTATGGATCCAGTAAGGATTACACACTGGGCAAGCTACCAACTCTTGTGCTCTGATTTCCGATGCTGGGCCTGGTTTCAAAGGATAGTACTTCTATTTGAACTCAACAGAGTTTGATCCAAGCCCCAGGTTAAATCCCTTTTTATGTCCATACAAATCAAGAGTGAGAAAAATGGACATTTTCCATTTTGGAGCTGGGGCTCTGTTGAGGTTGAAGGCAACTGCCAGTTCCAGAGTTTCAGCAGTACATTAAAGAAGGCACAAGCCATAGATGAAAATATGATGAAAAAGGCAGGACTGTGCTAGGAAATGCTTTGTATGTGAATGAGAAAGGTGCAAAAAAATGAAAGCTGTTTGTGATGCATCATCTTGATACTGAAGATACATAGTTTGCTTCTGCTCTGCTAAGAAACCCAAAGCTGTTCCGGCAGTGTTTTGGCAGAGACATCTATGAAGTCTTGGGCAGGTAAAAAAAACCCCAAAGATTCTATAAGGGAACATTACACTCATATTAACATAAAAAAAATCAAAAATTCAAGCTGTCCTACCTGGGAGGCTTGGAACTTCATTGAGTGACTTCTTGCAAATGTAAGGAAGTGGAGTCCCACAGTGGTAACTCTGCCACTGGCCTGAGGCAGCATTCATCACTCCACAGCTAGTCCCATCCAGCAGGGACAAACTCTGCATATCTATAGACAGGAAAAATAAAGATAGAAGAACACAAGCTATCAAACAGTAAGGTAGTGACTGCTGCTTTTTTTCTACTGCTTTGCAACACAAGAATAATACACTTTGCATAGTACAGCACCTTGTATTTGAAGAACTTGCTCTGAATTAGAACACCTGTCCTACTACAGGTCCCACAGAAACTTTTTTGTAAGATAGAAAGTTTCAGAATCAAGGGATCTGCACTTCTTTTCCAATGCTTAATCATAGAACCAGGAGGAATGTTCTATTTACAATCCAACAAACCCTAAGGAGCTGAGCACTTTCCCAGACTAGAAATCTCTCAAGGGAGAACCCTTTTTGCATCCCTCAGTTTCCTTTGGCAGTCCCTTTCCAGCCCCACTCCAAACACAGTTCTGTACAGTATGCTACCCATAACCCTCACCTTAACAGAAACTTGAGACAAGGCCTCCAATTAAAAAAAAAATTACATAGCAAACCTTTTATTTTGCAGTTCCCAGCTTCCTTTGGAGCCCCTTTCCAATGGTACTTTTTGGCTTTCTCTTTCTCTTTTGTTTGAAACCCTGCAAACCCAAGCTGTGTCCTACAAAGAGCACCTCAGTACCCTCTGCACTGAGTATAATCTTACATAGGAAAGGCTCAGGGTGAGTTTTAGCTCTACATGGGAGATGACAACAGAGCCAAGGCCAGGCTTTTCAGAGGTGTGCAGTGTCACACTAGTATAAGCAGCAGCAAAGTCCTTAACCTTTCCAAAAGAAAGACTACATTTGGAAAATCTCACAGGAACTTCTCAGCAGAACTTTCAAAGTAACAGAAACCACTTCTTTTCACAGAATTCATAGTTGCAGCACTACTCTAGAAATTGAAGTAAAAAGAGAATTCCCCTTTAAAAAGGTCAAATTCAGCTTGAATGACACAGTAACATTAGCTTCAATATTCTGATTATTATTCCTCCAGGATTCTCATATATACACATCTATGGCATATTTATGAAAATATTACAAATACATGCTAAAAAAAAAATCCAAAAAACCCCAAGACTCTCATCAACTCTTCTAGGAACTTGGGAGTAATTAAAAGGCTTTTCAAAGGTTTTATACTTCTTTCATCTTCACCTCAAAATTTAAACAAGCTCAAAGTTTAAAACCACAAGTTAGGCTTCTAAGTAATGTCAGTCCATGTACACACATCAATAATTGTCATATTTGAGGCAAGTCAATGCCATTCTGCCAGTGGGAGCTGAACTATAATTGCTAGGAAAGCTGTAGTTTCTTTACTAATAATGGACCTCAAAGACACTAATTAACTGCCACTTTTTTTGAGATTTATTAAGTTAATCATTAATAAACAGAATGAGTGCAGAAAGAGGAAAAAATGCTTCCAAACTTGGAACAGAGATAGCACAATGATTGTTTTGATGACGTGTGCTGGTGCTGCTTGGGATAGAGTTAATTTTTGTGGTAGTAGCTGGTATGGGGCTCTGGTTCAGATTTGTACTGGAAACACTGTTGCTAATGCAAGGGTGTTTCAGTTGGAGCAGTGCTTACACAGAGTCAAGGCTTCTCACACTCCCTTGTCAGCACAGGGAAGGGGACACAACCAGGACAGCTGACTCCAGCTGATGGAAAGGATATTCCATTCCCTATGACATCATGTTCAGCACATAAAGCTGGGGGAAGAGGAAGGAAGGGGTAGATGTTTGGAGTGATGGTGTTTGTCTTCCCTTAGAACTGTTAGGCATGTTGGAGCCCTGCTTTCCTGGAGATGCCTGAGCACTTGCCTGTCAGTGGGAAGCGGTGAATGAATTCCTTGCTTTGCTTTGCCTGTATAAGCAGCTTCTGCTTTACCTATTAAACTCTCTTTATTTCAACTCATGAGTTTTCTTACTTTTACTTTTCCAATTCTTTCCCCCATGCCTCCAGGGGGAGAGTGAGTGGCTAAGTGCTGCTTAGCTGCCAGTCAGGGTTAAACCATGACACAGGGTTTAAAAAGCAAAAGCAAAGAAAAATACTAGTTAGTGTTGTGAATGTGGTTAATGCCACCAGAAACATCATTACCTGGATGCCAGTTGAGAAAATTCAAAGGTTTGTGATCTGACCACTGCCAACCTCCAGAAACATCCAGCTGATTCAAGCCAATCCAAAAGATCTCAGCGATATCATCCTGAGCTGGAGACAATATTTTAATTATTGTAATTATTTTTTTTAATTAAACAGTAAGTATAAAATGCTCATCCTTTATTGGTCTCCTTTAAACTAAAAATGTGACCTGACAGGGCATGCATTTGAGGAAATAAAGATTACTACTATAATCAGACATGTAAACTTTATTGAACTGGGAAGGAATTCACCCACCCAAGTCTTGCTTCCCAGTGCCTTCAGATGTTTGTTCTTTGGTTTTATATTCCCCAAAGTACACTGATCATTCCTCCAGGCCAAGCATAAACATCAGTGAGGACAATTTCATAACAACAACAAGTTGGTAACATGCTGCTAAAACACTAACTGCCACTCTGGCCTATATTTGAGACTTTGGGAATGCTCCTCATTATAAATATGAACTAGAGCTAACTGCTACAATGAAATCACACAGATACATCTTTTAAAAAACCTCTAAAGTGAGATTAGCAGCTTATTTTTGCTACACAAATGAAAGCACCAATGCATTTTAAGTACAACCAGGTTTTAATGTAGAATTTTAAGACAGAAACCAAAATGCTGCCTTCACTTTATGTTAATTTGTCAAGATTTGCTGATAGTTATATGTGAATAATTATACCTACCTTGTATATAACTCAATTCAGATGCATTCTCAATGCTAAGTAAATCTCCTCCTTGCCTTTGACATGAAATATAAGCTTCCTTCCAAGAAAGAGCAGACTGTGTATTAAACTGGTAGCAGCTTTCAGACCCTGGATCACGTTCCCAGATATCATGACAACCATCCTCTGTTTAAAGGAAGCAGAAAGTACTTGTAACTACAACTATACTGAAACATGATCAAAGTTTCAAAAGAAAAACTCTAACACTGAAGGTCTATTGATGTTTATATTGGTAATCACATATATTGCAGAGCAAGAACGTGCTGATTGTCCTGTCAATGCTGCAATAGCAAAGGGATCTGCTATTACCCAGGTTATCAGCACCATGCTACAGCAAGGTGGAACTGTACATACGTGAGGTGAGAGAATGCTTTTAGGATATCTCTTTAGAAACCCAACATGCCTGGTTGTAAGCAGATTCCCCACTTTCCATCATGAGTATAATCTTCAGATGTGGCACACCATTTCCCACCCGTATGCGTTTCATCCTGAATGCAGTCATGATGCCATGTCTTATTATACTGAAAGGGGAACTCACAGGGTTTTCCATAGGAGTTCCCATCTCTGGTATAAACCTCTGCAGAAGGAAAAACAGAAGTATTAAAGAAAATGGTTTGCATAGAATGCTACAGGATAAGGTGCTAGGGATCAACACATACAGGAGAGGGAAAACATATCAAACTGGAGCCTACTGGGCTCATCAGACTGTCCACTTTGAATAGCTCAAATAAAAAGGAAATTCTGCTCTTAAATACGGTAAAGCAAGTTTTCACCACTTCTTCCAGTAAGCATTAGATTTCAGAGGAGACTGGCTTCCAGAGCAAGTGGGCAGACTAGCAAACCAAAGCAAAGGGATGGTTCTTGACAGTCCAACAGGCTGCAAGCTAGCAGCATGCACTGAATTTGATTGTCCAGCCTACCAGCAAAGAAAATACCCTCAAACTCTGCTATCAACTGTGAGGAAGACTGTGTCAATTCTGATAGGAGGTGGTTGGTATTCCATAATTAAATAGGTTCTCACTAAAATAAGGGGGCAGGGATTTAAGCATGCTGAGAGATCACATGGCAACACAACCATTGCAGTTGTGTATATCTGGGGTTTATTAAAAACAGTTCAATTTTCATACTTGAATATCAATATCTCGCTACAGAAAAACATGCTATTGCTTTACTAATCAGTGTTTTAAGATTAAGATGAAAATTAAGATTAATTTTAAGAATTTATTGGCATAGACATACAGCAAAAAGCCCTCAACAACAAAATAAATAAATAAATAAATCCTCCAAAGCCCTGAGCAAACTTACCATGGTAAGGATACTGACATATATCATCGGAGGAACTGTTGCTTCTCCACTGGTCTGTTGCATTTATGCTTGCAGTTACATAGGTACCTTTGACAGTCACTTTGTATTGAGCTGCCCCAAAGATGGAAGCATCAGCACATCTCCACCACAGCATGAGGTCTGAGTTACAATCAACCATTTTCAGGCGAGACAATGATTTGGTAAGTATATCAAGTCCTAGGCACTGCTTGGACTCCAAATGAAAGAGGCGATTCTGGGACACCCATTTCCATAAAGCTTCACTTGTCTCCTTGCAGTCATCAATCAGCACTCGTGAGTTTTGAACTTGCATGCACTTGTTCAGTGCGTCATGGCGAATGGTAAAAGCATTATTGCCTGTGTAAGAACAAACAAATAAGCATATATGGGTATGACTCAGGATCAGTTGCCCAGGAAGTATATTTTAAAAAGTGTGATTACATTCTGAGATGTTACCAGAAAAGTACAGCAATTGCTGCTTGTATGTTATCTCTTTTGTATAAGCCATGTTCAGTACTCTTTAAGTGAATATTCTTTACTTCTGTGGGGGAGATAACAGGTCTTTCAAAGGTATAAAATGAGGCTTTTCTCTAAGTTCAATCCTATCAAGAATTCTTGCTTTAATTTTATCACATGCTGATTGGATCAATCCCTGATTAATTTGCAACTTACTAGGTAAAGAATCTTGTCTTCACACCTACCCACAAATGCAGTAACACACAATTTTAAAATATAATTAATAATCTTCACTTGGTAAGCACTTTTTTTTTTTAAACTGTGTATCATGTTTGATACACAGCATGATAGCCTTGGATATGAACCAGTTTGTGGATGCAACTGTAGTATTACTAAAATAACTGGCACTGCTTTTGGTAGAGAATGAAAAACACACCAAAGAGGCCACACAAAGATTAGGAGTATCATTTTGAAAGTGATACAGAAACCCTAGTTTCATTTTCAGCTGTGACATGGCTTGTTATTAAAACGAAAAAATAAGTTGACAAACCATAGTACAGAATTTTAAGAAGATATGGAGGAGCCTACTGATAAAAGCTGACACCTCTGCCAGTACAAGAGCATCTCTATGACAATTAGGTTCAAAGGAACAGAGAAAAAAATGCCCTAAAATTATTCCTATGCCAAAATAAATATGGCCCCACAGTATAAAACTTCCACTAACCAGGCTGAAATGGACCTTGGCTGTCCCAGACCCACAAGACTATTACTCTGCTGTCTAAATAAGGAATCTGCTGAGTAGTGTTTTGTATTCAATAGCAATGCACTGTCAATCACATTCCTACTGCCTTTTCTTTTTTTACTATGACTTAATAATAGGTTTGGCTGAACAGCAAGGAAAAATATTCAGTGATGTTATGCAGTGAATTTTACCACTACTTCCCTGTATACTCATGAATTTTCCACTGTGTAAGTGCCAAATAGTATCTAAACAGTACTGAGCTGGTCAAACTGTGAAGAGGAATCTCTAAATCAGCTACTTCCTGGAGCTTTTTCTAAATAGCACATTTCAACCAACTATCTCTTTCATCTTCTCTGTTAACAAAATAAAAAATTTTAACAGCCAATCCTGCTTTTTCAGCATCTCTTTACCTTGTGCTTTTTCAGCACTGTATTTGCGTTTTATCCTCCCCTCCACACTTTCTTCCTCTTGTAACATGCTCTCTGGCTTTCCTCATTCTTTCACTTCTTCCCACACAATTCTCCTTCTGACATCAAGGAGAAAATAGAAAATCCCCGAGAAAAACTACATACTGTTTCACCAAATCTTTCTGCACAGCAATGCATTAATACTGGTGCTCAGTCACTCCAATTCAACACTGGAGTACACTTTCACGGTTCAACACTCTCTGACAACTTTAGCTACAAAACTAAGCTTGTTACTGTCTGAGGATATATAATCTGTGAGGTGCAACTCTTTCGCAAAGAGCTGAACGTGTTTCCCTGCAGCTCTCACCAAACTAGCGGCATTGGCTCGCAAGAATTTGCTCGACGTGAAACTTTTCCACCTGCTTTCTGAAGGGTACGGTAAGCCTCGCTCCTTCCTCCCTCTCCGCGCACAACGCAGCGCATAAAGATGACAGCTTGACGCCCTGCAGGGAACCTGCCCGCGTTCGAGTTATTGCCCCTCCCGAGGTACCAGGCCGAAGACCTGCCTCGCTCCCAGCACTCTCCCGGCTCCGCGGGCATCGCCAGCGGACGGCGGAGCAGCGAGTGCTTTCGCGACGCCCCAGGAGGGAGGTTTGGGTTTTTTCCTCCCTTTTCCGTTCCTCCTCCTAAGTTTCCCACGTTGTTTCCACGCAGTTGGGCTCTACCACCCAGCGCAACAGCCGGAGTTGCCGGGCACCTCCGGGGCGGAAGGCCGGTCACCGCGCTGCCTTACCCCTGCTGGGGCGGAAAAGGGCCTTCCGCGCCCTTTGCGCCGCACCGCAGCCGCGCAGCTCCTGCCCCCGCGCAAGATAGGCGAACGGCTTACCTGAGGGCTGCCTGCGGGCCGCACAGCAGACGAGGAGCCAGGCGACGCCACAAGCGGCCAAGCTGAACCCCACTGCCCGCGCCATCCTGCAGCGGCGCGCAAGCTGCGCGGAGCAGCCGCGCTGCCGGGCTCGCTCTACCGGAGCGTCGCCCCTGCGGCCGGCTGGTCGGGACGGCGAGCATCCGAACGGATTGGCCCGCACCGGGGAGCGTCACTTGTTGCCAGGAGAAGAGCGGCGAAGGGTTCCCCGAGAGGTGTGGGGCGGGGCCGGGCCGGACCGGGGTGGAGGCGGCGGGAAAGGGCCGGCCCCGGCTGACCCGGCGGGTGAGCCACAGCCGAGAAGAAGAAACACAGGAAAGGCGAGGGGAGCTGCAAGTGAAAAAATAACAGAAAAAAGTAGAAAAGCAAGCCTAATTATCACATGGTAAGTAAAGTTAAAACTAAACAAAAAGTTTTTAGAAGTTCATTTGGGAAGAAAGTGGAGGCATAAGCACTAGAAAAGGCAAAAAGTGAGGAACCTATAAGCCAAAATTAATAGGTAACAGCAGACACTGAAGTAAAATACCTGAAAATTATCCGAATAATACATTTATAATCCTCACCTGTGAGCCTCATCTCCCCTCAGGCCTCAGGGTCACGTGCCGGCCAGGCCCAGTGTGAGGGTGACGACACCACCCTAGAGGCGGGAGAGCGCCAGGCCAGTGGCTGTGGGCCAGGTGGCTGTCCCCACTGCCTTCTACTCAGGGGTTGCTCTCTTGCGGGCAGGTGACTAAGGGGGCTTGGCGCCATTTTAGGGTCTCTCTGTGCCCAGTGCAGGGCAACAGTTCTCACCACCACAGAGCGAATCAGGGACACCCAGGCCAAGTCTCAAAGCATTCCCCTGCCTCCATTTTACACACCTGCCTCTGCATATTTGCCTGTAGGGTCTAACTGCACACTGGCACAGCTGAATAAGGAACAGAAGCAGGCCAGGCAACCTTGCCATACTTTCTAAGAGTTTTTTTGGTAGCTAGCAGCAAAAATTGCAATTATCTGACCCATTTCTGCCACAGAAGGTGGAAGAGGGGATGAGACTGGGAGTAGTTCAAATGATAAGATTATTTAGTTGCTGGGAAAATTATGATGCTGGCTAAAGGAAATTATAGAAACCAAAAGTAAAACTACAAAGATGCAGAGAACCAGTTGGCAGGAAGAAAAATCGAAAGAAGGGAACTGACAGAAACTATGTTAAACAAAAACTTGCCTGTTTATAGCTGTGTGCTGTGTGATAGGGCACTGACCTGGAAAGGCTGCACAGATCAAACCCCAGCAACTCTGAAATGAACAGCATCTTATTTACTGAACATGTATCAGCAAACAGGTATATTAATAGCAAAGAGGTTCTCTTGAGGTATCTTAACACATACAACATATGCTCTCCAATATGGACTTGCAATTTGAAGTCCTTTGTTGTTTAGCTGTTTATAAAATAGCATGCTGAATAACAAAACACAGGATCAAACCCTGATCCTAACTCCAAAACTAAAAAATGCCCAAGGATTAGGATAGGAAAGAACACTGTTTGCACTGGTGCCTCTTTGTTTCAGTTTTCTGTGCATGTGTGATCCCTACACTTAAACTTTATACCAAGATCATTAAAAAAAAAAAAAAGCCTGAACACAAATACCTTTTTTTTTTGCCTTCTACTAAGATAAAATAAGCTGCAGTACAGTGTTTTGTAGTCTGTGGAAATGATGAATTAAAAGCTAATAGGCAAATTGTGTTTGTTAACTCTTCAGTTGGCTTGCACAATATCTAACCAAATGTTGTGCACTCTGATGCCATGTAGTCCCTGACTACAGCCTACTTGGCAGTCTGTGCAGGACAAAACTCACCTGGGCAACACTGATCTCTGTAGGACACACTGACAAACAGAACAGTACTACAGAAATTGGAAGGATCTGGGCACTGGAAAATAACCTTTGACAAGCTTGTATCCCAAGATTTCAAACATAAATCCCCAAAACCCATCCGGAAAAGCCAGTCTCCATGGCCATTTATAGGACTACCAGTTGCCACCAGTAACTTCCAGGCTGCCAGCTCCTCACCTCAGTAGAGTCAATGTGCTTTTATTTCCCTAAAAAGCTGGTGCACGTCAACATTTATACTACTCATATCTGTTTCTGCTATTAGTTCTGCATAATACTGCTACAGACAATGGGAGAGCAGAATTTGGAGACTCATCTTTTCCGTTTCCCTTCTGTGCTACAGCTGAATTTGCTGATCCTCTGACTTAAGCAATCTCTCCTGGGGAAGACTCTTGACCTCCTCTTGTCATCATGTTTTAGTTGGTTTGTTTTTTTGGTTTGGTTTTGTTTAAAAAAAAAAAAAGATTAAAAATATTCCCCTGAGGTAGATGGCTATAAAGGGGAGAAAAATGAAACCAAGCAACCAGTATTTTTGAAAGAACAGTACAGGAAAAAATCAGAATTAGTGTATGTCATATGATAACCAACAGAACAGTTAATACAGTGTTTTGTTAATTGAAATAAAAGGGATTGTACCGAATAAAATTATAACAATGCTGAAGCCTACTTAAAAGTTTTATCCCACCTTTATCAATGAGACTTCAGCATTTAATGTGAGCTGTGTAGCAGCATTATTCAGTATAATTGGTGAGGAATTTCTGTAGTGTAAGTCACAAGGCTTATCATATCCCCAGGAACACCTACAGCTTGCTGCAAAGCAGCACTAATAGCAGAGCAAACTGCAATGTCTACAGACATAACCAACTCCAAGAACTTCAGATCCAAGAGGGACACAACCACAGACCTAACAGTAAAGCACAGCAGCTTTTGCTCTTGCTTCCAGGGAGGTTGACTTTCCAGATTAGAAAAAAAAAATTTGGAGGTGCCAACATCATGACTAAAGCCTTATATTTCTAATAGGAGTCTTTTTTGCTCATCAAGAGAATTTCTTTGCTTTTATGCCCATATGTTTGTAACAATAGCATTACCTGCAGAAAGTGTCAACACCTGTCTATCCATAAATCTCCACTCCCTCTCTGTTCTCCTCACCACATGAAATAGATCCTTTGAATGAGCAACCTTCCTCTCTCTTTTCCAATCAACACACTGTAATCCAGTTTTTCTGGCTATGTTGAGCACATCCACATGCCAGTGAGCACAAAGGAAAAAGTGTTTGCTACCTCCAGCATCTCCCCAGAGTGGGAAAAGGCTCTGGAGATGGTAATTTCTGCTCTTCTCTGATCTTCCAGCCTTGACTTTGAAACTGTGACATCTGAATAGGGAACACAAGTTGCTGACTACTTTTTCCACCTTGCGACATTGGTGCTTGCAATACCCAAGCCCTTACAAAACAAAACAAAACAAAAAAAACACCCCAAGCCAAACAACCAATGGAAAAAACCCCAACAATTTAACAAATGAGGTCTTACAAGAGTTGCAGGAGCAGAGTTGTTTCCTGAGGCAGAGGACTTTTCTGAGTTTAATATTAGAACATGGCTCTGGTTTGATTACAATGCCTGCTAACCATTTAAAATATCAGCCCTGGACATATTCAAAGGTAGTTTAATGGAAAAGAAAACTGAAAAATTGCAACTTTTACCATAAGCATGGCTAAAAGCCAAATGATTCTTTTTTGACATAGACACAATTTTGGTTTGATTGAGTTGAGTACATATATGGCCATGAAAAAAAAAATCACTGAAATGCAAAGGAAAGATGAGAAGGATCCAGAAACTGATTTGGATACAGAGAGTTCATATCCAGAGAGGTCTTTAACTTGTTTTTGCATGAACTCCACCTGGATGATCTTTTCTTCATGGACACTTAATTTATTTGCTGGCTTAGTTTTTTTTAACTGGATGTTTAGGACTTAATTTTGAACATAAAATACATTTTGCTTTTAGCAAAAAAGGCAACACAAAGGAAAATGGCTTTTCTCTGCCATTTCTTTACATTTCCTGTTTCAATGGCAGCAACCTAACCTTTCAGCATATTACGAAACTGTTGTATTGCACAGGAAACTTAAGGTGAAATCACACACTCTCAGCTGAACTTTTATGTATTTCTTACATCTCCTTTACAATCTTTACATGAATCTTTGGCACAAGTTCCAAGGTTTTGCGTTTTTATTTGCATTTTAAGGGTTTATTATTATTATGGATCCTTACATTTGACTCTTTTAAAGTGTCATCTTTCATAATAAACAGGCTAGATGCTATTATAGAAGTTTAGAGACAGTTCTCTTTCTCCCAGTGCACAGAAACATGGTAGGTAACTTTCAGAAATAATAAAAAGAATTATAAAACATTGTTCTAATACCAACCTCCTTTTTCACTCAAATATGAAGTGCCATCTTCTGTAGTGCTGATTCCAACTCTGTCCTGCTGTATGTTTAAACTCAGATTAGACAAGGCCTACTGAAATACTAGAAACAGGTTTGAGAAATAAGATGTAGAAAGGAGTGTGGACAAATCCACTCTGTATCTTGGCCTGCTGACAGCAGGGAATGTCTTTTTTTGGGGGGTGTTGGTTTGGCTTTGACTCCTGCTGGGATCTCTGTGTGCTCCTGGAACAATGACAGAATAATAATACAAGCAATACTTTAACATTCAGAAAACTGCTTAAAATTATAAAGTGGTAAATGATACTCTTTCATAGAACTTTAAAAAAGAGTCTCTGACACCTCTGCTGTGCAATTTTAATGGAAAATGTGCCTTGGTATACAAGCTCTACTGGCAGTGTTCATCTGCTCCATCTCCTCAAAAGCTGTTTTCTGTTGTCACTATGCCAATGGAGGATTATTCCTCAAGTTATGATTGTGGGAGCTGGCAACTCAGATGATATTTTGTACCACATTACATTTGTGGCAAAAAATGTACTTCTGAGGAATGATTTAAAAGAACATCAGTTACTATTTGGGAAATGTTTTTAAGCAAATAAAAACTAATTCAGGTGGAACAGCTTTTAAATTTAAATTAAAAAGCTTGCTTCCCCCCTTCTTCTTCTTTAAAAATGCAAAGCAGAACAGTTCCTCAAAAGTGCTGGGGAAAAGCCTGTGATTTTGAGTCTTACCTGAAGTTCTGAAAGCAAAATTTGCCTTGTTGAAGAGAGGATGAAGATAAGACCTTCTCAAATGGCACTCTCCAAAATGCCCCCACTGCCTTCTGTGTGACCAGAAAGGGGCAAACTTTAAATGTGCTGAGATGATGGTATAAAAAGCAAAACTTCAGATTGCTCTGGACTTGTGAGCATTTCTGAGCTAAAAAGACCCTGTGTGAAAAGGATGGACTCCTTGGGAGCTCAACTGCTGACACAAAAGGCTGGGATTGATTAAGCTATAAACTGAAAAGCAGCAGGTGGGGGAACACACGGTTCAGCATGCCATCAGCAAAGGCTTAGAAATTGGGCCTTTTTGAGTGAAGGAGAGGCCAGAGAGCAGAAATAAGGAATGTAAAACAAACAGAGTACCTTTCAAAAAAGAGATGAAGAAGGAAAAAAAACACTGTACCAACACATTTTAAAAGCTAGTGAATAAGAACCACCTCCTCTCCAGGCTAAATAACCTCAGTTCCCTCAGCTGCTCCTCATAAGACTTATTCTAAAGACCCCTTACTAGCCTCAGTGCTCTTCTCTGGACATGACCTAATGCCTCTATGGCCTTCTTGTAATGAGAGTCCCAAGCAACTGTGATAAAGGATAGAATTAGTGTGCACCTGGAAAAACTATGATCTATTTGAGCAGTGCCAACACCTCTTCTCTAAATGTAGCATTTACCATCAAGGCCTCTAGGCAGTTTTTTGATGAGGTCAACAAGCATGCAGACAAGAGTGATCAGGCTGATCTAATCCACTGGTTATTTCTTGACCTGAATGAAAGCTCCTACTGGGAGAACAAATCAGCAGGCACTTCTAATTGGAACTTGTTCTTTGCATTTTTCTGTTGACTTCAGGGGTTTTTTGTAAGGAAATTATTTGTACCTTAGTCATTATTTCTGAAAGTGAAACTAAAATAGCTTTTGTTATTACCCACAGCTTACATGAAGCTGGGACTTGAACAAGAACTACCTGTCTGTGACTCAACACTCACAGACCTTGAGATAAAGTTTGTGGGTGGACAGTGCATACAAATGAGTTTATAGAACTACCCTCTGTGTCTGACACCATGGGGAAATCAGATAAAGACTATGAAAGTATTGCTATTAGCTTTTCATCACAAGTACTGCTGGTGAGCTGGTTTCATGTGCTTGATGGAGAATGCAGAAGATGAAAACAGTACAGAATAGCATAGATCCCTTATGACTCAGCTCTGCAGTGCTCTGCACATGAACTAACCATTAATAAGCTTCTAGACAAAACTGAAGAGTAGATTTTAGGGTATTAAGCCTTCAGGATATGGTCACTTCAGAGATCACCTCTGTGTGTGACATAATCCAATTGTAGAGATCATCAGTCATACCCAAGCTGACTCTGGTCCTGGATTTGATTTTGAACCCACTCTCTTTCGTTTGCTGAGTCTGCCAAGGAGTAAGCCTGCTCTTTGTGGTATTTTATAGGAGACTTACTTTACAACACTGCCTGAGGACATCTAGTTATATTTTTAAATAAATTAAATATAATAAATATTAAATAGTAAATATAATTAAAATTAAAAATATAACTAGCTGTACTCAGGCACTAAATAAAAAAAATAAAAATAGTAATACTAGAGAATCACTAAAATTATTAAACAGTTCTATTATCACTTTTTTATTTGTACACCCCTTTATTCTCAATATACCTATATAAATCACAAAATTCTACAAAAAAAAAGAAGAATGAAAAAAATGAACAAAATGCAACTGCATATAGAGTTCTAGTTAGTGATCTATTTAATTCAAGCTTAATTAAATAGCCCTGCTTCTTGAAGGAGTACATCTACACTTCTTTATCTTTTTGGAGGGCAGTAATATGCCCATAGCTCTCAGCCACTCCTAATATGACAAATGCTCCAGTCCCTCTATCACCTTTATGGCTCTTTGCTGGATTAACTTCAGTAAATCCATATCTTTCCTGCACTGGGAACTCTAGAACTGGATCCACCACTCCAGCTGTGTCTCATCAGTACTGAGTAGAGAGAAATGTTCACCCACCTTGACCTGCTGGCAACACTCCTCCTAAAGCAATCGATGATACCATTGGCCACATCTGCCCAAAGGGCACACTGATGCTTCACATCCAAGCTCCTTTTCTGTAAAGCTGCTTCCTAGCTGGTTGGTCCCCTAGTAATGTGTGAGGGCTTTGCTCAACAGGTGCTGGATTTGGCACTTCTCTTCATTAAATTCCATGTGATTCCTCTTGGCTGGATCTCTCCAGCTGGTCAAGATCCCTCTGAATGGCAGCACAACCACCTGGTGTACATCAGCCACTCTACAACTCTGCAAACCTGCTGGGGGTGCACTCTGTCCCATCACCCACGATCACTAATGAGGATGTTAAACATCATTGACCCCAGGAGCACACCATTAGTGACTGGCCTCCAGCTGAGCTTTGTGCCACTGATTATAATCTTCCACGCCTGGCATTTCAGGCAGTTTTCAATCCATCTCACTGTCCACTTGTCTAATAAGAAGTTTGTTATAGAGGATACTATGCCAGCCAGTGACCTTCTTGAGTATCAAGGTAAGGCTGAATGCCCTGTAGTTCCCCACATCCTTTCTCTTCTTGAAGCGAGACATGACATTTGCGTTGAACTTCCTCTGATCACTCTGACCTTTCAAAGATACTTGAGACTGGTCTTGCAATGACATCTGCCAGCTCTCTGGGCACTTGTGGATGCAGCCCATTGGGTCCCATGGATTTGTGTTCCATTTGTTTGGAACCCTCTAGAGAGGGTAACTCTCCATTGTTCCAGATGCTCCCACTGACCTTAGGGGCCTGGGATTCCTGAAAGCAAATCTTAATGCCTTCTTCACTTCTGTCTTTACTAGTGAGTACCTGTGCCTTTGCCATGTCCTTTGCTACCACCAGCCCCTACAGCACAAGGCCTGCCTATTCCCTAGCCTTCCTTTTGCTGTTGATACACTTGCAAGTGTTCTGACAGCACAGAGCTGTTTAGCTCCTCGCTTGTTTCTAAGCTTTGCCAATGGACTAGTGCACTATGTGTTTCCAGATAGAGAAAGAGAAGATGCTGTTGTCCCCTTTTTAACAAATATATGGACAATTTGGGCACCTTTGCTATGAAAGACTCAAATGCTATCTCTTTTTCTAAGAGGAATCTGAACCCACACTGATCCAGATTCATTTAGTAACTACCAGGCTAAAGCAAGTTCTCAGTGTCTCCTTTTGGATGTGATCCAATTTATTCAAAGCACTGAAATATTCATTAGAACACAAAGTGGAATTTCAGTCTCCTACTTCCCTTTCCCCACAAATGAGTACTGTTACTACTAGAACAGAGTCTCACTCATATTCTCATTGTGACCTGTTGAATGTTTACCTACTGGTATAAAGTCCAACAGTTAGACTATGTTCCCTTTAGGAATCTAGCCCTTGACTTGACAACCTAAAGTCTTCAGAAAGACAAAGTGCACCTTAGTAATAAGGTGCAACTTGTATGGTACTTGGCAATCATTCTCCTTAGAAGACCACCAAAGAATAATTTTCCCCCCCTCCATTTTATATGTGAAATAGTCAAAGCAAAAAACAAGTGAGTTGGCCAAGGTGATATAAGTAAAGCCAGGAAACAGAGCCTGGACCTCCTCAGCTCCCAGCATCAGGCAAATCTTTTTGAGTATACCTTCCACCAAATAGCACAACAGTAAAATGTAAAGAAACAGGGATGCATGCCCACACATCTTAAATTCTCCACCTCTTGGATTTGTTTGCTTGGTTGAAGGTTTGATTTTTTTTCTCACAAGGGCAGAAAGAAAATAGCAGGACCCACAACCTAAAGTATCTCACACCACTGGCACATCACCAACAGGAGTCCAGGGTTAAGTCTCTTTTGCATTAATTCCTGTGCAAATGTATGGATTTGGTTTCCCCTCTAATCTTGAAGTGTACAGTAACAACTGTGTCTCTCATTCATGGTCACTCTGGGATGCTTCAGTTTATTGCTCTCTGTCAAAAAATACTCTAAGCATTCATTTGACATAACTAGTTGCAATTTAAATCAGTTCTGAGAGGTACAGGGAACTGTTGTAGCATTCTGGAAATGGCACACTTCATAATTACTCCAGCTCATCATTTGTAATAGCTGTCAGTGTACACACACAGACAAATGAGTGATGGCCAAGCAACTAAAGAGAGTTATAAATAATCAGAGAATGGATAAGTTTAGAGGGTACTTTGTGAGCTACTCTATTACTTACTGGACAGGACTTTAGCTAAGCTTGTAATACCACCTACATTATTAAAAAGTAAAAAAAAAAAAATGCATATACCTGATTTTAATATGTCAAGCAATTCAACTTTGAAAAGCTTGCCTAACAATAACATTTTTCTCTAAAAAATTGACACCTAAAATGACTACACAGTGAACTATGGGGAAGGAAAAAATCAGTTCAGCATCCCACATGATCTATTTAAGCACACATGTTTAAGCACTAATGCATTCTACTGCATCTATTTTGGCACTTACTTACTAACTGCAGATGTCCCTGTGCTGCAGCCAATGTTATCAAGCAGGAAAAGACCTCCAAACAGTGAAAGTTGTTTCTAAATCTTTTTCCTTCTTCTATCTCTTTTTTTGGTATCAAGATATTTCTTCCTTTAATCTCTTTTTTTTCTGTTTCCATTTAATACTATAAACTCTAAAGGGCAAAAATGACTCTAAGACTGAATTGTTATTCATCTTGAGGAATTCAGTCACGTATTGCAAATTGACTCCTCCCTTCCTGCTAAAAATACATGGCACAATTTAAGTATTTCTTTTTCTACATTATTTTATATTTTTAATTTTCCCATAATGTTTTGTATGCATATTTCCATTTCAGTCTCTTCCCTAGAGGGGTTAATAATTAGCAAACTGACTTCCCCAGCTGGTTTGGTTCAAAGTGCCGTCATCCTCCTGAATTCATTCAACATCTATCAGAAACAAAGAAGTCAAACAAAACATATTAGGCCTCAGTATTCATTTGTGAAGTTTTGGCCTCCAGCCAGAAAACTGTTATTTTCTGTGTAAGCTTTATTTTTCTTTGCCTGACCAGCAGTTAGCATGGATCAGAAGAACCATTGCTTTAAAAAATGCAATCATAAAAATAATAAACACTAGCACTGACATAGCATTGTGTACCTTAGGTTAAGTCTTGCATCTGTTTAAGTGTCCTTGTATTTGGGAACACACTCCAGTGTGGGCTTTCTGGGGGTCCAGCTTCTTTCAGCATCCCATGAATGTTCCTCTGACTTCCCAGAGAGACAGAAAACCTCCTAGGGCACTGTTGAAATACCAGCTCCAGAAATACTGAAGAATGTCTGTGTTAGAATTCATTTTTCTTCTTTTTAGTGTTGTTGTCCAAATGGATTAAATGCATCAAATTTAAAAAAGGAGAATTTTAAATGATTTGACGATCGTGGTAGTGCTGGGATCAACCATTCCTGCCCTTTCTCAGAGGTTTTGGCTTTGCTTTGAATATCATGGGCTTTACAGTCTGTCCAGCAGCTCTTGAACCAGATATAGCCACAGATACACTCCAGCACACTCATATGGAGCTGGGAACAGATACATGGAAGCCTGCCAAAAGCTGCCCTGTAAGTCATTTGCAGCTCAGTGCTTTGAAGCAGGCAGTTGCTGTTTCCACAAACGTGTTCCAGAAGAGGAAGAATGGGGAGCCTGGGACAGTGCTGCCTCCTGTGCACAAGTGAGGGCTGCTGCTTCTCCATCAGGCTGTCCCCACCTGGGGAGCAGCTCCAGGCCTGCTTGGGCAACTGGACCACTCAAAGGTACATCACAAAGACATCTTTAAAGTACAACCCAAGTGATTATCAGGCATCTCATCACCTGCATCTGTGAAAACAAAACCAAAACCAAGGAGAGTAAAAGAAATTAAAGCAGAAAAAAGGTTTCCTTCTTCAACAGCAGGTGCTGTTTCTATCGGTATCCTATTAATCTATTCTTTCCAGATGGAAAGCCTCCCAGAGGTCTTGTGAAGCACTTCCACATTTAACCGAATGGTATTATACATTTTTTTTCTAGCCACAATGTGTCCCACATGTAAAACTCCATCTTCAATATTTGCTTTTGATATAATATTTAAAGCAATTCAGTTTGCCTCTCAGCATCATTTTCATCCCACAGAACTAACAGGACATGACATGCAGCAGCAGAGACATTACCTTCTCACCTTTTCAGAAAGAATCTTTCCAATATTGTTGAATATTAAATATCAAGAAATGTAATGGCTATCTCACGTAAGCATTTATGTAGGTGTGAGATTTCAGATACATAACAGGCAAACTTGCTAGCATCAGGACAGAAGTCCCCAAAGAAACTTGTGCAGATAAAGCAGAACTATGCATTACCTGTGCTAAGACAAATGAAGCCTTACAGGACTTAGAATATTCTTTTACTTTTCATTAAAAGTTTATGTACTCCAGCTCATTAGCAAAGTGCAATGTTAAGGATTCTGCTTGCATACCTGAATGAGCCTGGAAGCATCAAGCTCTGGAAGGAAGTCACTGTATCAGTGAAGCCACGCAGCTCAAAGCTGTTGATGAGATAGTCTTTCTTGTCAGCTTTGTGCAAGCTTGCTTTTGGCTTCCAGCAAGGGCTTTCCAGAACCTTCTCACCTACAATGCACAAAAGGTTCATAGCAGATTTAATCAGGTTATGACTGGGTTCAAAGGCCTAAGATTAGAACAAATGTCCTGAATAAATAGCTTCACAAGAGGAATGTACTTGATGGAATCATTTCATCATACGCTAAAAAACTAAAAGAAAAAATACAGAGGATCTTTTGTACAGCCTAAATGGAAACTTAAGATGAACATCCATCTATAAAAACCTGAAAAGATAGTTTTATTTTTCCAGTGTATGGTCTGAGACATTGACCCAACTGTTGCAATCTACTAGTCAACCCAGGGGTGGTGGATGGCCTTCAGGCACCCAGTGACTGCTGCCATCAGTTGCAGACTGGCCACTACTGTGAAAAGCAGATTGTTAGTTGGGCCTTTATGTCAGTGACTGAGAGGGAGTCCTCCCTATTTTCCTGTGCTAGCATGCAGAGGAGAGTAACTTCTAGCCCTCTATGCATTTCAAGATTTGTCTCGTATCTGGAAGTTTAGCTGCTGTTCTCTCTAAAACTATGTTTTAAAGCATTTGTTTCTGAGAATCACAGTGGAGATTTAGTCTGTAGGCTGAGGTTAAAAAAAGAGTAGGATTTTTTACAATAGCAACAAGCTGACAAACAAAAATAAGCATCAGAAATAAAGCAAATACCAGTAGAAGCATTTTCACTATTATCTAGTTGTGCACGTTTGGAAACAATTGCAGCTGAGAATCTCTTCATGGGTTGTAAATGACCACAGTGTTCCAAGTGTCACAGCAGGCTGGGTACACTTCCTTAGACAACTGCAGTTGCTTCATCAAAGGAAGACTGGTAAAGTCTGAAAGAGTTGCAGGATAAGGAAACAAGTTTCTAAACACTAAGACTGAAAAAAAGGCTTTATTACAAAATGATTCTCAATGCCCTTTTTTATGGTTAAGTTTCTATGATCAGAATCCAAATCATGCATATTACCTTGCATAAAGATAATGGATATAGAAAAGGATGAGCAACTTTTATACTCTGAGCAGTTTACAGAACAAATTGAAAGCAGAAAATAAATCTGCTTTCAACAGCACTGTGGAATGATTACTTATGCAATAGACATCTAACATTTGTAATAATTTCCATTTCTATTTCTTTATTTTTCTTTTCCCATGTGAATTAGTAAGTAAATCCCTGCATTCATACAGTCAAGAAATAACACATTAAACCAAATCAATTTACAGTAAAGAGACCTGGCTGAAACATTTTCAGTGATTTACCTTTCCATCAAGGGGGTTAGAACCACAACATACCACAAAGATCTATTTAACTATTTATTTAATGCTCAAGAAGTGAAGTGGATTTTCCCATCATGCACCAAAAAACCCTAAACCCATAGACCAGTGGAACGACTTGCATGATCCCTTTCTGAGCATTTCAATGCTTCCCTTTAAAGATGCTGAGAATGAACACCAAGACTTGGAAAATGGTTTCCACACAGCTTTGTAATGTTCCAGCCATGGCTAAGAACCAACACTGATACTTGCAGTCCTGCAAATTGAGAGTTTAGCTACTCATTTAATTAAACTTCCAAAGAATCCGGAGCAGATCCCTCTGCTTTTTTCTCTCACACACCTCATTTTGTCAGCTCTGTGTGTACCACTACCATCTACTGGCCAAATCTAGACTGACTGTTTCCAAGCACCAAGATCAATCTTAATTGGTACCATCTCAGCCCAAGGCCTGGGAATTTGTTCCTGTCAGTTCCTCACACCAGGGCTGGATCAGATTGTGAGATCAGTGCTGGCTGGCAGGAGTTAACAGCAACACTCCACTGATTCTGAAAGGAAATACTGGAGCTGAGGATTTAGAGCCCAGTTGCTGAACGTGTGCAATTTCGCTTTTAACCAAAAAATTTTGCATTACATTGGGTTTATTATTACAAGAGACTGAGGATGCCTGTTATTACACTAAGGGAGGGGCAACATGATGGAAAAAGAAAGTAGAAGGCTAAATAAAATGGGAATTTGTGCGATGGTGCCCTGGGAACCAAAGCTGGTCAGGTCTTGAAGAACATGCAAAAATCGACTTTTCCCCTACACTCCCTCAGGACTGTACTGCACAGTTTTTGGGCAGCTCCAGGGCTGCACTCTTGTGATCCAGCCACAAAAATGTGTCTCCAAAGACAGGGGAACGGAGAGGATCCCAGCCCCCAGAAGAGGGGAGCACTGCACCCAGGAGAGGCACAGCTAGAAAGAGCTTTGCTAAGGAGTCATGTGGCCTTGTGCCACAACCCTTTGCTCTGCCCAGCCATGCTGGACATCTGTTCCCATTGCAAACTTCCATCCAGCTAGGATGTGACAGCTACATCAGGCATTTCTTTTGCTCAGAGACATGCTACAAGGACTGCTAGAGGGACCAGGAATTTTCTCCTAGAATGGACTGTGCAAATAAAAGCATGTGGATGTTTTTTCTGGTAGACAGGTTTTCTGGTGGGGATACCCATTCATTCCCCAAGCAAGGGAGTGGCATGCAAACATCTAAGACTTCCCTTTCAGTAAACACATTCAAAAGAAGCTGGCACACCAGAGGAAAATGCAACATTTACTTGCCTGCTCAGGCTCTGGTGAACCCAGTTCTTGGACAGGGAAAGCACTTTGGTGCTTCCCATGGAAGCTACAGTGCTGCAGTTTACTCTCCACCATGTCTGTGGCAGAAATGAACAGAGTCCTACACAGCACAGTCCAGCAGGAAAATTCTTCCAGCCCATTACTCATTGCTGGCAGCCCCAGCTCCCAGGGCTGCAGGGAATGGGCAGTAGGATGAGGGAATATCTGTGCATCAACACCATCCTCCCATCCATCATCCCTTCATTCCTCCTCCCAGGACCTCCTGCACACACATCCCAGGACATTCTCATCCATGCCCTGGGAAACACTGAGCCACCATGTGTATGAAGATCATTTGTAGTGTCCCAGGTCTAGGTCCAGCCACACAGCCAGAAAGGAGGCTAGTGCAAGCTATCCCTCTTCTGCTATGACAAGCTGGTGTGAAGCCTGGGGACTGCTGTTACTAGATGCTAAAGCCTGGCAGCTAATGAAAGCTGAGAAAACATTCAAGAGAAACCATAGCACAGAAAGTTATTATTCACTCTTTAATTTTCCAGTTGAAATAATACAGTGAATCTCACTGCCAATATCATGACAATCAGCAGTAAAAACATAGTCAGCTACATACTCTGATCAGGAACAGCATAGGAGACCTCTGATTAAGGGAAAACAAATGAAAGCTATGCTAACAAAATCCAGAATAAGGACTAGAAAACAATGATTACATTCCTGAGTGAACAATACCTGCAATTATAAAAGGTAAATGATGAAAGATTTAAAAATAAATATTTAAAGGCCTGTTCTCTCAAAACCATTTCAAAGTAGGAAGAAAACATTGCTTGAACTTTTGCTCCCTCAGTGCAAGATCAACCACATCTGAGTTGATGTTAATCAACGATGGCTATTTGGAAGTTAGGGCTACTTATTATATAACTGCCCTTCAAATACATTTAAATGATTACAGCATATCTCAAGGAAAATTGATAAAAAGCCTATGTAAAGTTTTGTGAAAAAAAAATATACACCTTCATTTTTTCTTTTCCCCTGGTGGTTAATAAGCTACCACAGTTCATACAATAAACAGCAGCTTATCTGGCAATTGTACTCAAAAGTCATAGTCCACGAACTCTAATAGAGGACTTCACATAAAAATAGTCCCATAGATAAATCTAGAGGACTGAAAACCAACTTTGAAAGCATTACTGAGGACTAATCTATGGTGTCAAACCACTAGATAAAATACAGATAGAACAACTGTTTATGTTTTATATGATGGAAAAAATCCCAGCTTTGGAACTTGTGATATCTACAGACATGGTACTGGGATCAAAACCATCAGCAGCCAACTTGATAACATTTTTGAATGGTTCTGTAAACCAGCACAGAAATATCCTGTGTACTATTTTTTAAAATAGCCCTATACATAATTATGACATGAACAGGCAATTTCTGTTTCTAGAATAGGCCATGTGAAATCTAACTAAAAGGCTGTCATACATTTCTGTGAATGTGCACAAATACTACATAAAAACATTTCAGTTGGCTCTGGCTGCCTGTTTAATTCTGAGGAATGTATCTCCATCTTAGGGCTCCTGCCAAATTGTTACAATGAGTCACCTTAAGACAAAAAAATACAACCAACCCAACAATAAATGCAGCCCTTTGCAGCAGCTTTTAGAGATGACTGAAGGCACAGTAAAACTCTTCTGAAGTAACTCACCATGACTAACCATTTGTTTTTCCACACTGCAATAAAAATAAAACATCAAATCCCTGAAAACCTTCCAGGTATTTTCAGAGACATGGCTGGTGGACTGGGTAAGGTGGTGGGACTCCAGTGGAGTGCAGGCATTGCACTTCTGGGCTGCTGTAACTGAGGTAGCGTGGAGACCTAAGCTGGGTCCTTCAGCACCATCAGCCTGCATGATTTCTCTCCTCTGTTAGCACATTAGTACAAACACTGAAACTGAAAAGTGCCCTTTGGAGGCTCTGCTACATGGGATTACAGGAGTATAGCACCTTTGAGAACAGCAATGTGGCTCCCCATGTATTGTCCTTAGCTTTTGACAGCAGGGTCTCAGAGGAGCATACACCAGTACTGCTTGCAGAAATACTGGAGGGGAACAGTAAAGCAATTTATTACCAAAACTTCAACAAGATTTATAGTATTTTTTTTTCTTCAAACAGATACTGCCCAAAAATGTCTTTTGAAGAGGTTGATGGAATTCCATTTCTGAAATACCTGAGGTAAGAGGTCACATAGTTAAATCTTTAACAGGATGCTGGATGCATCTCAGATGACTATATTAACTTCACGATGACAAAGCCCATATGCTGTTCTATGGCTAGACTTATTTATAACATGAACTAGGCAGCATGGGCCAAACTGACACTCCTAAGTCAAAAATGACTTCACCACTCTGCAAGCCTGGAAATCCACCTGTCAAAAATCCACTGTCTGAAGAATAACTGCTCATTTTGCAGAGAAGGAATGGCAACAACAACAAAAAACATTCTCCAGAATGCTTCAAATATGTTTCAGAGCTCCTAAATTCAAGACCAAACTTTAATGCTGGCTCATGAGCTGATTTTGTGACATACAAAAATAAAACACAAATGCCCAAACGTTCCTGAAGGAAAAAGCTGCATGAGAAGACATTGCTGCTCTGGGGCCTCAGATGTGACTGCTCCACATGAGCCATTGGAGGTTTATGGTGTGTGAGTATTTTCAGCTCCTGGCTTGCCCCAGAGAAGCCAATTTCTCTGTGGTTCTACCATACATCTTCACCTCATCCTACCACAAAGCAGAAGTTCTTGTAGAATTTCTTCAAGGCAGGGAGCCCCTCCAGCATTCACACCTCTGGCTGCAAGTGTTCACAGGTGCCCAGGGGACTCCTGAGAAGAAAACCACTGTAGATTGTGGAGTTTCCTATGGAAGACAGGACTGCTTCCTCCTCCTGATCAATTAATTGTTGTCACTTCTCTCAAAATCAGAAATGAGGATGCTTTCTTCCAAAGCAGAAACGTCACCATTAATCTGTGACAGGTAAGTGTTTCTGACCCACAGTACCGTGCTGAAGAATTGGTTATTCTGTTTGTACAAGAACCACAGGAAAAGGGAAATGGCAGCCAGCATCACCAATGTCACGAGAACAGCCAGAGCTACAAGGCCGTGGTATGATACTGAAACAGAACACCACAAATTGGCATTAAGCAAACATAGCTATAACTATATATAATTCTAAATATAAACCTATAAATTCTTTATACAAAACATTATTACTCCTTTTATGTCACACATTTTAAATTAGAGGTTGAACAGTGAAAAACCTTACCTCATAAAAATATTGGCTTAAAATGTATTATTACTGTTTATAAACAAAATAAAACAAATACTAAGAAAGTAGAGATGAAACTTACATTTTTCAGAGGGTTCTGTTGCATCAGTATCTGCAATAGAATACATAACAGTCATAATATTACCCACAGAGCTAACAAAAGTTACTACACACACTTGATACTGAGAAGACAATCTAAGCAGAACCATACAGGAGGGGAGGTTCAGATTGGATATTAGGAGGAATTTCTTTGCTGCAAGGGTTGTCAGCCATTGGAACAGGCTGCCCAGGGAGGTGCTTGAGTCACCATCCCTAGAGGTGTTTAAGAGCCAGGTGGATGTTGCATTGGGAGGCATCATTTAGCAGGTTGCTAGGGCTAGGACAAAGGCTGCACTGATGAGCTTCAAGGTCTCTTCCAGCTCTAACTGTTCTATGATTCTATGATCAAGGGACAAAATTATTTAAATGAAAACTAAGAGCAAGTAAGCAAGCAACAAGGAACATGTAAAACAATGGTTATAAGGATACAACTGCCACCTTTTATGGAAGCACATACCTGCATCCATTTTACATATAAATCCCTTTTTTTCTCTGCATGGAGTTAATTGCCAGACTCCATCTGTGGTCCTCAGGCTGATACAGAAATTCCCTTTCAGATGATCAAATTCAGGCTCTCTGATGCCCCAGTTAGAATAATTGAAGGGAGAACCATCAAACCAGGAGACTGTATCATCTAAGGGCAGATGTTATAAGTATTTTGATAAATATATCTGTTTCAGTTGTACTTATCCTCGCATTAAAGAAATACTATTATGGAATGGCACAATTTTTTTTGGCCACTACATTGCCTTTTGGTTTTCTTAAGGATTTCAAAACCTCCTATGTTGTGAAGACAGCCTGCAGTGCTTCTTTAACAGGAAAATAAAGGCATTCACATGCATGCATACATACTGAGCATTCAGAATACTAACAAGTAACAATTACAGAAAGCTTGAAAACTTTATTAGTATTCAGAATACTAATAAGTAACAATTACAGAAAGCTTGAAAACTTTTAGTATTCAGAATACCAATAAGTAGCGATTATAGAAAGCTTACCATAAACAGATAATGAGTGAAAAAATCCTCAAGAGATAACAATGTTTTGGAAGATGGTTACACTAGCAGTAGAATAACCAAAAAACAAACCAGATTCTTACATGCAGTTCTCCTCCACCCAAAACTTACTGTCTGAAAGAAGCAGCGTGCTTAACCAAATCATTTGCACAGAATAACCAAAACTGTGCAGTTCTTCCAAAATGAAGGCATTTTCATCTTCATCTTGGATAGTTAGAAGATTTGATCCTACAAATTAGATATAGAACAAATTTTCACACAATCCATGCCATTCAAGTGTAACTTTGCATTTCAAAAAGTTGGTATTACAAGCCTTAACTGAACTAATAACTTACTTTGATTTTTGCAGGCTTCATATGCAGTATCATAACTTGTGCCCTGCAGGACTGTGGCAAAGCTGTAGCAGCTGTTTTTGAATTTGATCCAGGGAACAGTTTTTTCTGAACATAAGCCTTTATAGGCAGTGGGTTTTTTCTCTGGGATAGAAATAACAGCACAGCTTATTGGCACAACAACATACACATTAATATAAAATTCCACACCCTGTTTTGGAGCAATGCTAAGCAGCATGTTATTGAATTATGCCTCTATTTTTCACAGTGAGAACCTAGTGCTTGTATGTATTTGTATTAGAAGCGTAAAGCTGTTTATAGTTTTGATCAAAAACCTTGCTGGATTGCAACAGCACTATCAGGACAACCTAAGCAGTACTGACGTGCAGAGGAAGTTAGGAGCAAACTCTAGGCACAGCAGAGCACTTTGGGTTGGGGATTTCCAAGGTCTGCAGAGCTTCTCTCCACTAAGCCGCGAACATCACTTCATGCCAAATACCATGGCACAGAGTGGACTTTCCCATCAGCAAGCAGCCTCCCTGGTGTGCAACATTCTGCAGCAAAGAGTCCCTCTGACTCAGGGCAACCCTGCAAGCTTGCTCTGTGATAGCCAGCATTGCTTTTTGGTAGTGCTGCAGATTCAGCTACGCTTCCTGTGGTCTCGTGTGCATCCTACTGTGCTACAAACCACAAGTTTTAAAAGTTAATTAAACCTTAGGCTAGATATGTTTACATAACTTGAGAAAAAAATTAGTTAGTTATCCTCACTACAAAAACCAAGCTAGAGAATCCTGATGGATTCCAAAACAGCTTTCTTCTCAACAGATACAAAAGCCACAACAAGCTGTAGGTGAATCCCTGGTGATCAGGACCACCTAACAGAACTACTTTGAGAACTGGATGTTGCCAAAGACTGCAGTCCTGGATTGAATGAAGTCCCAGACCTGAATTCTGCCACGAGAATGCTCAGGGGCTGGAACACC
>VWZO01016172.1:13746-44166 GCA_013396975.1 Bucco capensis
TGAACATACATAATTCTATGGGACCTGATGAGATGCACCCCAGAGTCCTGGGATCTGTACTGTTTAATATTTTTATAAACAATATTGACAATGGCATCGAGTGCACCATCAGCAAGTTTGCAGATGACACCAAGCTATGAGGTGCTGTTGATAAGTTGGCGGGGCAGGACATCATCCAGAAGAACCTGGACAAGCAGGAGAGGTGGGCCCAAGTGAACCTCACGAGGTTAAAAAAAAAACAAGTGCAGGGTCCTGCACCTGGGTCAGAACAATCCCCACTATCAGTACAGGCTGGGGGATGAGAAGATAGAGAGTAGCCCTGCAGAAAAGGACTTGGGGGTGCTGGTGGATGAGAAGCTTGACATGAGCAAACAGTGCAAGCTGGCAGCACCGAAGGCTAATCGCATCCTAGGCTGCATCAAGAGAAGTGTGGCCAGCAGATCGAGAGAGGTGATTCTGCTACTTTACTCTGCTACCTCATCTGGAATACTGTGTCCAGTTCTGGAGCCCTCAACATAGAAAGGAGGTGGTTTATTCATGAATATGTTTCTCGTTGGTCAGACAGAACACATGCACTTACTGCACCAATAAGATTACCATTGACATATAAAATAAGAAATAGTTTATAGACAACAGGACTACAGGGAAATGATGACATACATTATTCAATATCATAGTTGGTGCTGTATATGTACCAACAGCTTGCTATTGTACATTTAGGCAAGTGAATATTTCCATAAAAATGAGGTCTTAAAATTCCTCTTTAAGCTCCTGTGCTGCATAATGCAATTTCATCCCTATAACTTCTCAAAACTGTGCATGTCTATAGAATCATATAGATGAAATTCTTATCCTTCTATGGTAAGGTTTTGAACCAGAAATGGTCACTCTTCACTTAACTTGATGCTGTTCATCACTGAAACATTCGTTACTGAAGTTCTTTTGGGTGGGCACAAATATCCTTCTGTTGTTGCAAGGATGTTGCTCTGTACAGATCTCTAAGAAACACAAGAATATAACTTGTTATGCTCAAAAGTATTGATTCTGAAGTATCTGCGTATGTTAAATAGGTGTGAGTTGGGTCTTTTTTGGGGGGAGAGGAAATCTAGAGAACAAAAATGGCATTGTGACACTGATACTAGTATTACACTGCACGTAATTCTGAACCCAGTGAGAACCCATTCCTAAAGGAAGTAAATTTTCAGTGTTCCTTAAAAGGAGAAGCAGACTGTTACAATAGCTTTCAGAGGGAAAATATATACTGAAATAAAATCTTGCTGTTCCTTTGGTAAGAAGTAGAAAGATACACTTAAGCAGTGTTCCTTTAATATTATCAGCTATGGAAAGAATTTACAACTCCCCTCTGGAAGCTTCAACTAGGTATCACTACTATTAAGTAACAAATAGAAAAATGCAGACTCCAATCTACTTGATTCTGTTGCAGTACAGTTGATTTAAAAGAAAAACGTGGAATAGTAGTACCCCTTTGTGCAGCTGGGTGTTAGCACGTGAACAGTATGAAATTGCAAGCACTGTGGAAATAGATTTCTAAAAACTGACCCTATAACATTTGCAATACTCAAGAAAAACTGAGAGAAGCAGCACCTGTTATTGCCTCCATATGTTATCATGGGTAATCCAGGGATTTTCCACAGATGAAAAAATGTTTACAAAATAGATCTGAGACTATGCTTAATGAATTCTTGGTAAGTTTTACATGAGCTATTTACTTGTTTCTTCACTGCTTCCTAACATTAACAGCAAATCTGGGTGTGTATAGTCACACATACAGAAATACACACTCACACACACACACATATATATATTTTTTATTTCATCCGACTCAAGGAATTAAAACTCACATTCACCAGCAAAAAAGGTATCTGATTTAAATTACAAGAGCAAATGATAAAGAGATAGATAGTTTGATGAAAGAACAAGGGAGAAGTTGAATCTGAAATTTAAAGAGGAAGATTTTTGGGTTTTTAAGATGAAAAATGGGAAGAGGCCCTATTGTTTCTCATTTTGAATCATGAAAAGTGGAAATGATTTAGGAGTAACATGATGGAACTGCACTGCAAGGTGCTAATTAGAAAGGACTTGATTCCAAAGATTTTTAGAAAGTGTAAGGAAGAAGTGACAATTAATTTTGTTACTTAGAATTTTGGGGTTTTTGTACTTATTCTGTATTCTCCTCTTGCATCAAATTCCTTTCTCTAAATCATTAAAAATACATAGCAGATGTTTTGTTTGTTCTCTCATATCAATTATTTCCTAGTTGTATGCACCTTTTAGTATTTGTATTTGAAATTTTAAAAAAATTAAGAATGTATTTCCATATTGAGGTTGACAAAACAGTCCTTAAAAGATTGCTAAATTTCTACAAGTCTCTTGTGATGATAATGTATTTCCTTGAGACTTGTTTATGGGAAGATGTGAGTTTTTCAAACAGTGGTTGAAAGTGCAGAAATGAGTGTGGAGGTTTGGGTTCGTGTAGTTTGTTGGGGGGGCTATTGGTGGTGTGTGTTTTTTATCTTTTTGTTTGTTTGTTTTTTAAACAACTGCTTGATGATCCTCAGCTTTATTTTAAAATAAATTAAGTATTGGTTTATGGTGTAAAATTTTGAGGATACTTAAAAAAAAGATAAGAGCAGTGTAGATGCAATTGTCACTTCAAAGACAAAATAATGTTAGTTAATATTTCTATTATTAACACCACAATTTCAGGTAACTTATCTTCACACCTACCAGAATAATTAGGTACTAACATTGTACAGTTCCTGGGAATAAAGTGGCAGGATGGGCGTCAGCAGATCCCAATGGAAGTAATCAATAAGATAACATCCATGTCTCCACCAAACAACAAAAAGGAGACACAGGTCTCCTGGGTCCTGTGGGCTTCTGGAAGATGCATATCCCAGATTATAGTCTGATTGTAAGCCCTCTCTACCATGTGACCCAGAAGAGGAACGACTTTGAATGGGGTCCCGAGCAAAAACAGGCCTTTGAACAAATTAAACACAAGATTGCCCATGTGGTAGCACTCGGACCAGTCTGGGCAGGTCCAGATATTAAGAATGTGCTCTACACCACAGCTGGAAAGAATGGTCCTACCTGGAGTCTTTGGCAGAAGGCACCCAGGGAGACCCGAGGTCGACCTTTAGGGTTTTGGAGTCGGGGATACAGAGGATCTGAAGCCAATTACACTCCAAGAGAAAAAGAGATCTTAGCAGCATACGAAAGAGTTCGGGCTGCCTCAGAGGTCATCGGTACTGAAGCACAGCTCCTTCTGGCACCCCGACTGCCAGTATTGGGCTGGATGTTCAAACGAAAGATCTCTTCTACTCTCCATGCGACCAATACCACATGGAGTAAGTTGATTGCATTGATAACACAATGGGCTCATATAGGGAACCCCGGATGCCCAGGAATTTTGGAAATAATCATGAACTGGCCCTATCTCTATACTG
Source organism: Bucco capensis (assembly GCA_013396975.1). Taxonomy (NCBI): domain Eukaryota; kingdom Metazoa; phylum Chordata; class Aves; order Piciformes; family Bucconidae; genus Bucco; species Bucco capensis. The sequence continues at coordinate 17,217 of VWZO01016172.1, forward strand.
ACTCCTGGATGGTAGCAAATGCCCTATGGGGATGGTTGCAGCAGTGGAAGCAAGGGAACTGGCAGCATAGAGGCAAACCCATTTGGGCTGCTGAATTACGGCAGGACATTACTGCTCGGGTAGAGAAACTGGTTGTAAAGGTACGTCATGTCGATGCCCATGTACCTAAAAGCCAAGCCACGGAAGAGCACCAGAACAACCAGCGGATGGATCGGGCTGCCAAGATTGAAGTAGCTCAGGTGGATTTAGATTGGCAGCGTAAAGGTGAACTGTTCATAGCTCGGTGGGCCCACGACGCCTCGGGTCATCAAGGGAGAGACGCGACATACAGATGGGCTCGAGATTGAGGGGTGGACCTGACCATGGACGCTATCACAGAAGTCATCCATGAATGTGAAACTTGTGCTGCAATCAAGCAGGCCAAGCGAATAAAGCCCCAGTGGTACGGAGGATGCTGGTTGAAGTATAAATATGGAGAGACTTGGCAGATTGACTANAAACTGACCAAAGGGCTATTCCATACCATATGACACCAGCTCAGGGATAAAAGGCAATGGGGGGGGGGAACTATCGGGGGGAAGAAGACATCTGCCCCCCAAACAACCATTACGCATTTCAGAGCCCTGCTTCCCGGGAGAGGCCCAGACATTGCCTGTTATGGGAAGTAGAGACTAAAGCTCAATTTTGCTTTGCTTTGCTTTGCATGCACAGCCTTGCTTTCCTTTATTTTGCTTATTAAACTGCCTTTACTAAAACCCATGGGCTGCTTCCATCTCATTCTCTTCCCTCTTATCGTGCCGTGGGAGGTGTGGGGCGAGAACGTGATAGAGAACCTTGGTGGGTGCCTGGCTCTTGGCTGAGGTTGACCCACTGCAGTTGTTTATGTTACTATACAAAAGATTTATTCACTTTATGACCTCTTAATGGCATGTTGAAATGTGTTTTTCATTTTATCTCATGAAGAGCATTTAAGAGTAAGTCTATTTGGTTTTGTTGGTTTTTTTCGACGTGGGTAATAAATGTTAAAATGTTTTAGGCTATGGCTGGCATGCAGGGCTCAATTGCTAATCACTATATGAGAAAGAGCTAAAATTTGTGTGCCTCGACATGAAAGACTGCCAGAAAAAGAGTATCCTCTATGTTTGTGTGGCAATCTAAACTTCAAGGGAAATAGCTGAAGCTAAACCCAATAAATTTCATTAGAATTATGTCTGAGAGTAAGCAAAAGCAGCCAAATGAGTGGATAAAAACTGTCAATCTGTATCAGGTTGTTCTAGGAGCCATTGCTCAAACAGTGCATATACTAATCCCCTTCACAAAAGGCTGCTAACCATGGAGTAGTGAACTTATGTAGTGGTTAAGATACATCCTGACAAAATGTTTTTCAGCTTTGGCTAAAAGTATGGTAAAGACTACTAAAAGAGGGGAAGAAAAGAAAAAACCTTTTTTTCCTATGTCATAAAACCGCCAGATATGTAATACTAACACAGAGAAATGTTTTAGTCAAGAGGTATCTCTTTTGAATTTATTGTCTAATATTTTTAATGTTGGTTTTAATTAAATACCTGAACAAAATGTTTACACTTCTTCCAAAAAACGTTAAGTGGACTTAGTGGGTATCAAAAATTACTTTTTTTTTAAATGAAAGGAGTGATTTATTTTCATTTGGCTTCACTTTATCATTTTCAATAATGTTTTTCTAATTTATTTCATCAAAAATTCTTTCTTCATATTCAGAGTTATTATGATCATTAAATTTGATATCTTCTTTCTCTGAAATTGGCTTTTTATGCATATTCACAACAGGAAGCACTGTCTAGAAATGTTAAGAAAACCTAAATTTTTCAATGAAAAGCAGCAAATTATTTTTCTGTTGCTTGGTAGAGTCAGTAAATGATTAGCTCCCATTGCTCTTGTGAAGAACAAATCTACCTCAGATTGCACAGAATGCTGAAGAACAGAGAACCCTGCCGTGATGCAAATTAACCAAACAGCTGCTGAATGTTGAATTCTGACAATACTTTAAACAGCTGTATACTTCTGGGAGATTAATATTAAAAAATGCATGTAGAATAAGACTTGACAAGACATGATTACTGAAAATTTTTAGGTAATTTTAGATTACTAGTTATTTAGTAATTTTAAGTAATCTTTAAAGTCATGTAGTCAAAATTCATGACTGTTTTCAAAATAATGAAGACCATTGTGAGATTTGTCACTGGGGGATGTGTAAAGGAAGAACTTAGGAGTTTTTTCCCTCACTTTTTTTTTTTCAGGAACATTAAGATTTTATAATTTTAAGTTAATTCATGAAATTGTTAATTTATTTAGCCAGGTGAAGGTATGTTGGAGGGAAACCAATACTAGATGCTTAAAAATGTTTAGAGCTTGCAAAGTTGTGATACAACACATACTTCCCAATAACTGGTTGCTGAAGGATCATTGTTTATCTAATGGAAAAATAATGATGCAGAAATTTGTGAAATAGATTACCAGACATTTAAAGCTGTTTCTTGAAACATATCTAATCAACTCTTCCATGTTTGTGCAGGCCTTCTGGCTTGTTATATTCATAGTTTGAAATTAAATGTAGGTGTTTTTAGTTGATGTTTTCTTGGTAGAGAAGCATAAAACAGACTTTGCTATTAAGGTGTCTTTCTCTTCCCCAGGATAGTCTGGAGCTTTAAAATATCTGTTTTCATTAGAAGAAGGAATTTGTTAGTTAAATTGCTTGGAGTTCATATGGGAACGAAACTTAAAAATTAAATGATGTTGGATACAGATATTTTAGTTACACTAGTTATTGAAACCCTCTATTAAGATCAAATCTTTACTCTTTCATTCTACTTATGTGTACTTACATTGATTAAATTATCTGGAAAGAACATAAGGAATCATGGGGAAAATAAAAAACATTGAGTGTTTGGGTTTTTTTTCCCCCACTAATGGCAGTGACTTGGATAGTACTTCAGAGGGTTTCTAAGCCCTTCCCTATGTGATCTGGTAGGTAGACTTATCCAGTGTTGCTTTTGCAGTCTCATGAAAATGAATTCTCTTACCACAATGTTCTGTGGTAGAAGAGTATTTCTCTTGGTATTTGCTTCCTTAAAACATTGTAAACTAGGCAAGAAGAGAGACAGACACTTGTCTTTGAGTGACAGTTCCCACAATGCCCAGTATTAATCTATACAAACTCTCGTAAGGCTTCCATTAAAAATCCTTCACAGACTAATCCTATTTGTTATTTATTAATTGTGTCTTTTAGAACAGCTCTATCTGAATTTTTTACAGTGGTCTGCTTTTCTTTGCTTTTTCCTCATGCAGTCTCCTGTCCCATTTCCTTTTTACTATGCATCAGATCTGGTCTGTGCAGGCAGAAAGCCAAATGCAATGACTGAAAAGTTCTGTGAAACTCAACTGTGAAACAATTACAAAAATTTCCAAAACAAGAGTTGAGGATGCTATGAATAAAAATGAATTGGTAATTTTAATTCATGGAATGTTTATACCCTAAGGTACTTCTTAATTGCATTTTAGTTCTTTGTAATTACAGGTGGAGGTTTCTGTTCTGTATAGAATAATTTGCTAGGCTGGTAACATGTAAATAGCTGAAATTCATGACTGTAATATTGTCTTTCACACAAGTGTATAGGAACTGTGTCTAAACCACAGTGAAATTGCTCTACTGACCTCACTGAAATTCAGATGAATATCTGTTTTTTTCACTGGACAGATTTCAGTATATTCAAACTAAAAAAAAAAAGAAAAGAAAAAGAAAAAAAGGGTTTCCATCAATAATTCTTCTTTAATTGACTTTAATTGACAAGCAAAAAAGTACTTGGAATTTCCAGTTTACTTAGCCTCACACAGTCTTGCAGATTACATACAAGAACAAAGTGGATTATGGATGTTGCAGGGTTTTTTTTTATAGTTCTCATAAGAAACTGGTTGTTCTCACAGGAACAATAAGCGTCACTTCTTCCATAGTTCATCAGCTGAAAAGCTGACAGTTAAAACATGGAGTTGAATTTCTCTTATTCCCAAAAGACCATAGGCAGGGACACAATGGGATCTAGACCTTCAGACATTTATTTCAGTGCTTCATAAATGAAGTAAGTGCCCTGTACGAAGAGACTAGCTGTAATCATTACATGACTGCAAATTGGTTTTGTTGCCTGGAGCATTCTAATGTCCACCGCAAGACTTCTTTAAATCCTCTGGCTTGCTGATTTTTATCTCAAATTCCCAGAGCAAAGTCCATATCTGTATTAGATTATCTGAGGCTACTTCAATTTCTACATATCTCATGGTTAGTGTAGTATCTGTAATGTCCCTCAGTTATCTACTTTACGTTGTGACGTATTAAAACACCCACTTGTCCTTCCTTTTCAGTGTTTTTGAAAGCCTATCTTAAATCACTTGTGAGTCAAAAACATTTTGAACTTCTCGGTTGAAATTCTTTTTTATTCTTCAGTGAAAACCGTTTTATGTCAGAACAGTACACTTATTTTCCACTTTACGCAAGACTTGAGTCTGAAACGTGGTCTGAGTAACAGGGAGGGTCACAGAGTGAGTTTGTTTCCTATCATCACAGACAGCATGTCATGAGGTTATGCACAGAGAAAATTAGAAAAGCCAAAGCCCAACGAGACCTTAATCTGGCTACTGCCACATATTTCTATAAATATAAAAGGAGGGCTAAGGAGCATCTCCATCCTTTGTTTGATGTGGGAGGAAACATAGTGACAAAGGCTGAGGAAAAGGCCTTTAGTACTTAATGCTAACTTTGCCTTAGTCTTTAATAGTTAGACCAGTTGTTCTCTGGGTACTCAGCCCCCTGAACCAGAAGACAGAGGTGGAAAACAGAACGAAGCCCCCATAATCGAAGGGGAAATGGTTAGTGATAGAAATCAGATGTTAAACAGATAGCAGATATATCAAATGCATGTGTGATTGTAGCTCTTAGTAAGCTCCATCATGTGATGTTTTGGTATGCGTAACATTGCCTTAAGTTCAGGAAGTAGAAGTCAAAGATGTATTTGAACATGCAGTATAGAGAAGGAAGGCAAGAAAAAATATTTTTTTTTTTAATGTGGATTATAACAGAGACATAAACAAATGGAAAGGTAATTTGGAAAGTAAAAAAAACCAAACCATGAACTTGATATAGAAATGTTCTGAATACATAAAATGGAATAATGACTTGGTAGAAGTGAGGATGTGTAAAGATAACAAACCAATACATAGAAGAAATCACTATTTCTACATACCTTTCTGTTCAGGAAATGCTGGTTCTGTGATTCTGTGAAACAGACTTATTTCCTTGATTAAAAAAAACACAAACAACAATTGGATCAAAATTTAAACACTTAATAAAGGTAGTTTTCTCTCATTTCTGGTTATTAAAATAATTAAACTTCAGTGATCACTGCTGTCTAGTTGCCTCTCTTAAAGTTGCAATATCCATTTCCATTGTACATATCAGAGGACAATTGTGATGTTAGCATCATATTTTGCTAAAAAATAACAGGAATTCTCATCACTTGTATGTAATTTAAAGACAACATCATTTTTCAGACAGATGTTGAAACCTAATTTGTTATCAAAAAGTTAAATATAATCTCAAGAGATCTCAGAAGAAATATTTGCAAGTGTAATGGGTGACATTACTTCTGTATCATGACACTCTTGTAGGCTAATTGAATTTGCAGTACATATTTATGGCTATTTGCAGGATGTCAAAGAAGTGTTGTGTGAATGTTATCATTGCTGCACAGATTTGTAATTCACTCATCCAGAAAATCACACAAATAATGAATAACTCATGATATAGCCAAGAGATTTTAATTTTCATGAGGAATGCTCAAAAATGCTCATGGCCAAACATTAGGACTATTGCTTCAAGTAAGCTTCTACATATGATATATATTATCAACTGTATCATAGTCAGAAATTTCTGTCTCTTTGAATTCCCCTGTTAGTTCTTGTGAGATTTCCAATACTAAGACCAACAGTTCAAAAACTGTGTCCAAATTCCTAAACTGGAAAATGTCAAACAGCAGCAAACAAGCTGTATGATTTAGCATTAAATAATGAATGTTCTGTATTGAAGAAGACTTCTGAGCATAAGCATTTGAATAAAAGTCTTGTGGAGTGATAAATGTTATTGGAGGGTGTGTCTAAAAGGCAGCAGCACCACTAATCTATTTGCCATTAATTTCTGTATTATTTATAAAATTATTACCTTCTTGGAATACTACCTACTTCTTCATGTAACCATAAAAATTTATGGTGTATATCTTTCTATAGCTTGTGTAGGAAAAGATAATGAATAACAGTAAAATAAGATTTGCGAAGAGAATAGAAACCACATTTTCATTTTTAATTATCTTTTTATTTTCAATGAAGGTTATGTGGTATTGAGGTAAATTGCCTTCCTCAGTCTAAGAATATAGATAGACTTGAGAGATGGACTGATTCCAATGGGATGAAGTTCAATAAGGCCAAGTGCCGGGTCCTGCACTTTGGCCACAATAACCCCATGCAGAGCTATAGGCTGGGCACAGAGTGGCTGGACAGCAGTGAGGCGGAAAGGGACCTGAGGGTACTAATTGACAGGAAGCTCAACATGAGCCAGCAGTGTGCCCAGGTGGCCAAGAAGGCCAATGGNTGGTCTGTCATCTAGATTACACAGCAGATGAACCATAGCAACTATATCATCCAAAGCTATATAGTATAACAAGACCTTTCAGAGAATATTAATTCTGTAAAAGTAAATTTTATTTTGGTGAAAAATTTCTGCTTGATTTTGTGGTGGTGTGTTTATGTGTGTGTGGTTTGTGGTTTGATTTTTGTTTGGTTTTATTTGTGGTATTTTTGGAAGGTTATTTGGTTGTTTAGTTGGACTTTGTGGAAGAAGTAGCAGGTTATACCTCCTGGGGAGTCCTTCTGTTGTGCCTTTTGCAACCACTCTTGTCTGTCCCGCATTGGCCTTTTCAGTCATCAGTGTGCTTGTAAAAAGCGCTGATGAAAAGCATGGATGGAACCCTCCCTGGATCTTCGTTTGTGAAGCCTAGCCATGATGATGATGACAAAACTAGTATTTTTTTAAGAGGCAAAATACAGACTTTAGCAAGTGTTCTAGACTCATGGGAAGACAAGTGAAAGTAATAAAATATGGATACTGTTAATGTACCTTTAGTGAATACAGGTAGATAACATAAGGGAAATACTTAATCCATTAAACGAACTTGCCCAAAGGTATTCCTGAAAAAGGATTCTTCATCAATTCATGTATTCCATGAAGTTTAGTTTTGAAGTCAGAGAAAGGGTATGAATATATATTTAAACCTTAAGTTATTTCTCTATGGTTCTCGCTCAGTTTTTATTTCCCATTCCTACCTAGACAAATTTCCTGCAGCCTTTGAGTGGTGAATTAATTAAAACAATTGTTTCTCTACTGGACAAATTTCCAGAGTAGTAGTAAACAAGTATACTTTTATCAGTATAAAATTTACTGGTACTCCTGTCTGTTGGATAATTTTATTGGTATTCTCATTTTCCATATCATGGTATTGTGATATTTCCTTCAAAGCAAACAAAAATACTGAAGATCAGTTTCCTAATAAGGATGATAGAAAGATTGTTAACAATGAAACGTATTGCTGAAATCCTTTAGAGCCATACAGAACTGTACATCAGCTACTCTCTCTAGTCTGTTGTGTAGACATTTCATGTAAGAGCTAATGATTGGGGGTGTTTAGTCTGGAGAAGAGAAGACTTGGGTGACCTTATTGCTTTCTACAGCTACCTGAAAGGTTGTCGCGAGGCAGGGGTAGGTCCATTCTCCAGTATTAACAGTGAGAGGATGAGAGGAAATGGCCTCAAGTTGCACAAGGGGTGATTTAGAGTAGATATAAGGAGGAATTTCTTTACTTAAAGGGTTGTTAAGTCTTGGAATAGGCTTCCCAGGGCAGTCACCATCCTTGGAGGTGTTTAAGAAATATTTAGATGCTCTACTTAGGAACATGGTTTAGCGGTAAGTTAGTGATAGGTATGGTTGGACTTGATGACCTTAGAGATGTCTTCCAACCTTAATGATTCTGTGATTCTAAATTACTTCATCAGATATGATTGCAAATGCATGATTTGATTCATATTTAGTGAATTTTAACATCATTTCTTGAAAAAAATGAACAGACTTTAAATTTCACAGTGGATCTGTTGCAGAACTAAGACAATAGCAAAATGAGGTTCAAATTGAAAGTGTGACTGGTGGACACCTTCTGCATATTGTTGTTTCTCCTGTACAAGTAAGAGTTTAAGAAAGAAATGAGAAACTGAATAGGATCTTGGCTTTTGCATTCATGGCAGATATTCCATAGAGAAGGCATACTTTGTTTAAGGACTATTTAAAATGATAGTGTATCTGGCAAAGACCTTCCATTCACCTTAAAACATGAAGGCTTATGCTGGAGCAAGCTGCCTGGTTTCTGAATCAATTTCTGGATAATTCACAAATACAGTAATCTAGCAGTTTTGTGCATCTTCAGTGATTTAGCAGTCTCAAACTAGACTATATTGATATACAGACATTCTATCAACAGTTACTGCACAAAAACACTTTGAAAATTCAGGAAATTAAAATGGCTTTACTCCCTCAAGATACTTCCCACATCATGTCTAGAATGAGGATGGAAGCACTGATGATGGTATAAGGGGCATAGTGCTCACACAAACTATTTCAGCTCTTGTGTCACTGTTAAGAAAGAATCAAAAATATGGAAATTTTCAAAAGTGAAAAAAAAGTGTTCATAAAGCAGAGCATGTGGCAACTTTAAGCCTTCTGATACAGATGATTTAGCAGACTTCAGTGATATACCAATAGCTTTCAACCTCAGCAATCATCTATTCAGACATGAGTTATAAATTAAATGAGTATTTTTCATGAGGGACCTGTGTGAATAGATTGAAATCTCTGGAAAGTATTAGCTTATCTTTTTTTCAGTAACTAAGTGAAATAAAATGAAAAATTCAAAGCTGTAGGCTCTCTTGGGATCCAGTACAGTGTAGAGCTCTTTATGTTTTTTTTTATGAGCTCTCTACCTTTCCTACTATTATAGATAATGGATTATTTCTCTCCATTTAGATAAAGTAGATAGATATACATGAGTGATAACTGAAACTGCCATTTGGGATCTGTGAAGTTTTCAATATGAACTCCAAAATCATGTTAATTCATCTTTCTAGAAGCAATTTGATACTGTTTCATAAAAAAAGTTCTGCCATCAGAGATTTTGTTGTAGATCACAATATCTTCTTACTCTTAAAAATTTTTTCAAAAGTTGATTTTGTTGTTATGACTAGCGTATTTCCTTGTCTAAATGGCTGATGATACCTCTAACTTGTGTTCTGTGGAGATTTGTTTAGAACTGTGTAAAAACATAACTGGAAATTTTTAAGTTTTTATTTTTAAAGATTAAAAACTTAATTTAGTACTTTATGCTGTTAATAGAAATGCTTTTAATTTCTCTCAAACAATATCTAATTATCAATACTTTCTTAGCAGGCATATGTATAGAATGGTGAAGTTGAAATTTTTTTAACATCTTTTCTGAAAACTTGGTATTTGGAAACAGCAAAATTACATGTAATTTTGAAAGCTCTTTAGAAGTTAGAGAGGGAAACTGTACTTTCTGTAGTAGGGAATTTATGTGGCTCTGAGATTATAAATATGGAAGTACTCAGGAGCCAAAGGACTTTCTTCTTAAGACTGACTTTTGCGTAGTTTCTTGCATGATGATTCTATGTAGGGGCTACTGTAGCTACACACTTCCTCCTCACCCCTGAAATGTCAGCACCTTGCATTGTCAGATTTATGAATGAAACAACCATGCTGTCATTTCTTACTCCTTTGCAGCCTCATGTATCACCTATTATGTCTTGAAATCTCTATAAATAAATAAATAAATAAATAGACAACTTAGAGTAAGTCATTTCACAATGTCCTCCCCTACCTCCTCCCCCTCCCCTTGGATATTTAAACTAAGTAATTTTATTTCCCTAAACATTGGGAGTGGAAAAGAAAAATGAATTAATCCTAACTTTTTATCAGTCAATCTTTCCAGTCGCTCCTGTACACTAAAGCATGCAGAAGTGACTTTTACTTTAAGCTATACAGTAATTGTAGAACTTCAGTCCCCCAAATCTACTTTCTTAGTTTTGTTTCATCTTAACTTTGCATCAACAGCATGTGGTCTGTTTCTTCTCTCTCATTTCTATTACTTTAATTTTGAATTGACTTTAATTTGGGGTAAAATGTTACAGAGCATTTTTTCTTAAATTGAAGTTATGGTCCTTCCAAAGATATCTTTTCTAGATATAGATTAGTGGATTTGGTTCTCATGTCTATATTTCAGGTCAGTCTATGGAAAAGCAGTTTATATGAGACTGTTTTACCTTTACGTTGAGTATTAGCTAATAATCATGACTGTTGACAAATCACTCGAGGAGGAAATGCAGTATAGCTGATCAGCATATATTAGTCTTCAATAACTTGTACTTATAGCTGAGCTTTGTACATGAGAACTAAAGGGTTTCTTTGTTAACTTATTGTATCGAAGGTTTTGTTCAATATAAGTCTAGTTTCTAAAGCTGGCATTGTAACAATCAGTATTTGCTCAAGTGGATATAGGAATGATATCACTTACTGTGCAGATTATTTTAAATAATGAATAGCTACTAAATACAAAGAAGTTAAACTCACTTTGAATCATTAACAATGATGAAGAGTTACATTGTTACGGAAAATGTAAGTTAACAATGTACATTGACCAGTTCCACTATTTACTTTCCAAGTATACCAAAAAGAAAGAATTTAAGCATTTTATTTTAATTTTTAGAGAAGGATACATATGAAACAAATGTAGTTTCAGTTAAATTCTACTTAGTTAATAGCATAAAGATTTTTGAATACTTGGGACATCAGTCAGTTTTTGCTTGAGTGAGATGCAGACCCAATTACTCTTATCTCTAGAAGGGATCAATTTCATGGGCCAGGATTGAAGTGCAGTTATGCACAAGGAAAAGTTACTAATAGAATTTCACGGGGGAAAAAAAAAGATTATTATGGAATTCTTAAAGTTGCAGTATCAAATAGGTAAACACAGAAATGAGGAATAAACAATGTTTTCTAGCAAATATTGAGTATCTAGGGGATTCTTGTTTTTCTAGGATTTTCCTGTTTGTATCTTGAAATTGGTCATGCTGATTCAAGTAGATGTTTCAATGTCTTATATGTTTAGCACATGATTTCAGCTGAAGATTTCTTATTTTTTCTGTCTTTTAGGGGGAAAAATCGACCTTTTTGACACGTGTTTTCTGTGCCATTGTTCTAGTGCCTTTAGGTGATTAAACTCATTTTTAGATAGCGTTAAAAGTTAAATTATGTTAGTAATTATAGTACAATGATAAAACCCCAGGCTATTGATCATGGTGATATTTGTACTTATCTTTTATTCAGTGAACTGTTTGAAAATGATTTATTATTGCTTCAGGCTATAGTTAGTAAAATGAAAACTGTGAATTCAGAATTTCCATTAAAATCCTTTGGTGATCCACAACTCTGTCATCTGTCTTTGTCTTGAGACCAAAATCACACATGTGAATGAACAAAACTCTAAAGACATTTAACCCCACTTCTAACAAATAGGTAGCTTACAATAATTTCTTTTTCTCATGCAGTCTGAGTAAACAAAATATGATACTTCAGGAGAAAAGAAAGGACGTTATTAAAGTCACTGAGAGTTCCTATAACTTAATTTGTGGTAGACAAGTAAAGTCGGATAACACATTGATAATATAGATAATTTGTTGGTCTTCTTACCATTGCATTTGTTTAACTTGCCGTGTCAAAACTTTGCATATTTTGACTTGGCAGCGAAGGAGTTAATCTCAACCATGTGCTCCCATTTATATATACTGTCTAGGTGAAGGTAAAACACACTCAAGAAATCTATATTTAACAAAAGTAACTGAAAGCATTCTCAGGTAAACGGAAACTGGTGGGCAAGTTGGAACACTTCTTACCAAGAGGAAATTTCAGGTCCAAGTAGAAGCTTATTGTCTATAGACAAAATTTCTCTTTTCAGCCATGCATGAGAGAAGACAGAAAAATAAGTAAAACACTGTAAATACTTGGCAGAGTTTAGATGTAGGATTTTGTTGAACTCAAACTGACATCTAGATAGTCTCAGTTCTCATTTCACTTGGATTATAAACCTGAATGATACATTTCCTAGAGGAAAACGAAATTCTTTATCTAGAGAATAGTCAACAAAAAACTTTAGTAAAAAATAACTGGAATACAAGAGGAGAAACTACAATTTGGAGAGCACGAAGCAAAGGGAAAATAAAATAAAGTTGTGATTAATGCTCAAACACCAATATGAACTATGTTCAGAAAACAGGAGAGATTTTTGAAGCCTCATACTTCAAAGAGTTTGTTGCTCCCAGGGAAATACTGGAACTGCTCCTCCAGGACTGCTTCATATGGCTGAAATTGCTCCGTGCTTCTGGAGTCTGGTGCTTCACTAACTGCTGTGGTTCAGGAAAAAACATTTCAGTTACTGTATTTTTAGTTATCAGTACTGAGTGATTATATAAGGCAAAACATAGAAAAAGGTCTTTGACTTCAAGTAGGAAGAGTAAGATTTGAAAAAAGGTAAGCGGGTTGTAGTTGTAGAGAGATGCAAACAGGCAATTACTTAATATCACAGAATTGTAGAATGGCAGGGTTTGAAAAGGACCTCTGGAAATCATCTAGTCCAACTCCTCTACTAAAGCAGGTTTGTCTAGATAAGGTTGCACAGGAACTTGTACAGGTAGGTTCTGAATGCCTCTAGAGAAGGAGGCTCCACAACCTCTGGGCAGCGTGTTCCAGTGCTCTACCACCTTTAAATGGAAGTAGTTTTTCCTTACATTCCTCATGAACTTTTGCTCTAGTTTGTACCCACTGCCTCTTTTCCTGTCACTAGGCAACACTGAAAAGACAGTGGTCACATCCTCTTGGCACTCATTGTTCAGATATTTCACAGAATTGCAGAATGGCTAAGGTTGGAAGGGACCACCAGAGGCCATCTAGTCCAGCCTCCCTGCTCTAGTAGGGTCCTATAGAGCATATTACTCAAGATTGTGTCCAGGTAGTTTTTTAATAGCTTCAGGGAAGGAGACTCTACAACCTCTCTGGGCAGCTTGTCACTGTATAACTGAAAGATAGTAAATTCCAATTAGGTTACTCTAGAAACCTTTCATTTCTGAAGGTCCCATGAGTAAATGGTTTCAGATGACTTAAGGCTTTAATTCCATGTTGGTTGGAGAAGGGCTCTGGAGAATTTGCCTAGAGAATTTAGAGACAATTCATAAGAGATGAGACACCTAGCTAAGGTGTTGGGTTTTTTTTTGTCTTTCAAGTGCTTTGATTAAAATAAATCAAAGCTAGCAATATATTTCCTTTTACTTAAGCATCTAAAAATCAGGTTCATACAACAGGCTTTTCCTACAGACTTCTGTAAGCAGTTTTGAGAGAGGTCCAAGGCAGAAGGCAATCCGTTCCACATCAGGTCAGTGACTACTTTTGCTCTGAAAGTAAGATTTAGTCTCCTCCAGTCTTTGGCACCTCTCTTTTAATGAGCTGGATCCCTCCTAAGTGACTGTTTTGCTGAAGAGGATTATCATGTGTTTGTGAAGAGTTGAAGTTTTCCTATACTAATCTTGATTTTTCTAAAGGGGTTTAAAATAAATTACTTCAGATGACTTGTAAAATAAGTTCTCAGGTTTACATAGATGTGCATGCTGAAAATTGCTGTATAATTCACAGCTTTGTTATCACTTTTTAATAAGGTGATCAGGATTCACCAGTTTGAGAATTTAATAAAATAATAGTTATATCAAAAACAGGAAAGCAATGTGAGGGGTGTAAATGAATGATAATAATAAATCAACCCTTACTTCATTTTTCCTGATTACAACACCAAATAATAACCAAAGATACCAGTCATCAGTGTATTTAGATTGTGAATTCCTTATACAAATAAATTAGAAATAGTTCTAATTGGAATTGAAAATGTTATTATTAAAATGGTTGCTTATGTTTCACAAATCCTTAGCTTCAATTTTAGCTAACTAAATCAGTCTTCAGCATGTGATATGGTCAGTAAAATTCTACTTTTAGAGTTTACCTGTTTTCTGGTAAGCTGGTTTGAGATGGAAGGCACTTGCGATCAACAAAATTAAATGAATATTGTGTTCAAAATTGAATGAGTGTTAATGTCTTTGTTCAGTTATAGACTCATTTGCAGAAGTATCACAGCCACATGTCCAGAATAATACGTCATAGCAAAAGTTACTCTAAATGCTTTTCTGAAAACAAATTTGCAATGCTATTTTTTGTAAAATGTTTCCTTATTATTTAGAAGGGGAAAAAATTTCAGTACATTGATCTTTCCCTAGGATTTTTTCTAAAAGTGTATCCATGGTTTAACAAGATGTTCTGATTTAGTTTCATTGGAGATGCATTTAATCTGTTGAGCTGAAGTATTTTATGAGAATAGTGGAAAAGAATATCACCACAGTTTTCATTGTATTCTTCAACATGATACTTCATGATCTTTATGGAGATTATGTTCTAACTTGAGTTCATTGCAATATGGGGCTTTTGAGGTTTGTGGGGGCAGCATGCACAGAAAAACTAGTTAATGAAACAACAAAATTAGAATTCCCATGGTCATGCTCACAAATACCATTGCCTTCCATCTGATGAATGGAAGAAACAATAGCCTGAACTTACCTCCTCCTCCAGAGTTTCTTCAGCTTCACATGTTGCAAGATTTAGAAACATAAGAAAGCAATACAAATGTCAATTTTAAATGTTCACCAGAAACGATTTTTTCTTTTCGAAGTTCACTTTGTTTTCCTGAACTTGTATTCTTCCACCTTTGTGTGTCAGACAAAAAACACAGTTTGTATCTCAAGAAGTTTTATAATCTTTCCCATCATTCCCAAAAATCTCAGTATTGCTATGCATTGTCATTACACAGATGTCACTGAAACTTTAACAGTAGCAAAGAAGGAACACACTGAAATAGTAGCTGAAGGTGACATAGTTTGGGTTTTTTTTGGTTTGGTGGGCATATTTTGTTTGGGGTTTTGGTGGTGTGTTTTTGGGGGGGTTGTTTGCTTGTTTTTTGTCCCAGTTTACTTTCACAGTGAAATTAATTACTTGTATTTCTTTTTGTGGCAAGCTAGATGACATATTCTAATAGCTCTTTCTGAGAGCTGTGCTAGGCTTAAATAGAATTAAATAAATCCAGGAACTGTAACGAAGCCTGATGGGAACAATATATTATCACATTACTAGCATACTGTTTTTAAGGTTAGCCTTTGGCTTACATTTGTCTGCTTTAAGAGGTACTTTATTAGTTGCTCTCTCCTGTTATTTGAGTTAGTTTGGTTATTATGAAATAACTGCAATGTCCATAGCTATCTTATTTTCATTATTTATTATCAGGTTTGACAAGAAAGGTCAATGAAAAATAAGTGGCTGAGGAATACAGACTGTGACGTAAGCTTTTTGTTTCCTTCAACAAAGGTTTTTCACATCCAGATACTGTAATTTGTTTTGATGTGTTTCATATCTATAGGGAAGAACTAAATAAGCTGAGTATTTTTTTAAGACAATGAATTCAGAAGACAATGGTTCATCTCTAGGAACCACTGAACTTACTTACAGAAGGAAGATGGGGAAATGTTTGGAAATGAAATCAGATTACAAATTAAGCGTGGCCCAGAAATTTTATTACTTTTAGTTATTTTGACCTAGTGTTTATTTTAAGGATTTAATACAAAACATAAAATACTTGCATATGTATAGAATAAGTTTGGGTTTATCTATATGCAAATAAAGTATAACTTAGTTGGTAAAAATCCTTAAAATGCAGACCTGATTTGGGAGGCTACATTGATACAAATAATATTTTATGACTAGGATATTTGGGGTTTGGCTGATATATAGGGGTTGTTTGCTTGTGCATAGGGTGAATGATTTCTTTTTTTAATAGCAGTTATGAGAATATTTTCAAGAAACATTTGTCAAATATTGCAAGTGCATGTGAAGAGCCTGGGAAGACTAAATACTTAATCAGCAAAAATGCAGTTTAGTGTATTCATAGAATCATAGAATGGCAAGGTTGGAAGGGACCTTAGAGATCATCTAGTTGCAACACCCATCCCATGGGCAGTGATGCCACACACTAGACCAAGTTTCTCAGGGCCACATCCAGCCTGGCCTTGAACATTGCCAGGGATGGGGCATCCACAACCTCTCTGGGCAACCTGTTCCAGTGTCTAACCACCCTCTGGATAAAGAACTTTCTTTTAATCTCCAATCTAAATTTCCCCTCCTTAAGCTTATAACCATTCCCCCTTGTCCTATTACAATCTGACCAGCTGAAGAATCTCTCCCCTTCTATCGTATAATCCCCCTTTAGGTACTGAAAGGCTGCTATAAGATCCCCTTGAAGCCTTCTCTTCTCCAGGCTGAATAACCCCAATTCCTTCAGCCTGTCAGCATAGGGGAGGTTCTCTAGTCCTTTAATCATCTTTGTGGCCCTCCTCTGGACTCGCTCCAACAGGTCCACATCTTTTTTATGCTGAGGAGCCCAGAACTGGATGCAGTACTCCAGGTGGGGCCTCACGAGGGCAGAGTAGAGAGGCAGAATCACCTCCCTAGATCTGCTGCTCATGCCTCTCCTGATGCAGCCCAGGATGCAGTTGACTTTCCGGGCTGTGAGTATACATTGCTGGCTCATATCCAGCTTTTCATCTATCATGACCCCCAAGTCCTTCTCTGCACAGCTGCTTTCAATGTGTTCCTCACTCAATCTATACTCATATTTAGGGTTACTCCTACCCAGATGCAGGACCTTACACTTGGAGTTATTAAACTTCATGTGATTCTCATGGGCCCACTTTTTGAGTTTATCCAGGTCCTTCTGGGTGGCATCCTGCCCTTCTGGCATATCAGCCACACCACTCAGCTTCGTGTCATCTGCAAACTTGCTGAGGGTGGACTCAATACCCATGTCTAGGTCATTGATGAAGACATTGAAGAGCACCGGTCCCAAGACAGAGCCAGCACCAGTCCCAAGACAGAGCCCTGAGGGACGCCACTGGTCACTGCTCTCCACCTAGACAAAAAGCCATTGACCAAAACTCTCTGGTTGCATCTGTCCAGCCAATTTCTTATCCACCGAACCGTCCACCCATCAAATCCATATCTCTCAAATTTTGAGATAAGGATATCATGAGGGACTAAATCAAAGGCCTTACAAAAGTCCAAGTAGACTACATCAGTCAGTCTTCCGTCATCAATTGCTGCAATCACTCCATCATAGAAGGCCACCAGATTGGTCAGGCACAATTTGCCTTTAGTGAATCCATGCTGACTTCTTAGAATCACCTCTTTATCTTGCATGTGCCTTAACATTACTTCCATGACAATCTGCTCCATGACCTTCCCAGGCACGGAGGTGAGGCTCACCGGCCTATAGTTCCCTGGGACATCCTTTCTACCCTTTTTAAAAATGGGGGTGATGTTACCCTTTCTCCAGTCACCTGGGACTTCACCTGACCTCCATGACTTACCAAATATGATAGAGAGTGGTCCTGCAACTACATCAGCCAATTCCCTTAGGACCTTAGAATGTATGCTATCAGGGCCCATAGACTTGTTTTTATCAGGTTTCAGTAAACGGTCCTGAACCTGTTCTTCATTTACAGTGGGAGGCCCTTCACTCCCCCAACATTCATGTTGGACTACCAAATCCTGGTTGTTGCAGGAAGCTTGGCTGCCAGTAAAAACTGGAACAAAGAACCTGTTGAGCAGCTCAGCTTTCTCCGTATCCTTCATGACTAAATGTCCTTCCTTATTCAACAGAGGGGGAACACTCACCCTGATCTTCCTTTTCTGATTAATATACTTATAGAACCCTTTTTTATTATTTTTTACATCCCTTGCCAAGTTTAGCTCCATCTGCGCCTTGGCCTTCCTGATCCCATTCCTACACTTCCTGGCCATTTCCTTGTAATCTCCCCAGTGTCTGTGCTTCCACTGCCTATGCATTTCATTCTTATGCCTCTGCTGAAGAAGCAGGTCATTATTTAGCCACATGGGTCTCCTTCCTGCCCTGCTTGATTTTTTGCATAGAGGAATGGAGATCTCTTGTGCTCTAAGAATCATAGAATCATAGAACAGTTACAGCTGGAAGAGACCTTGAAGATCATCGAGTCCAGCCTTTTTCCTAGCCCTATCACCCCACTAAATGATGCTCCCCAACACAACATCCAGCCGTCTCTTAAACACCTCCAGGGACGGTGACTCAACCACCTCCCTGGGCAGCCTGTTCCAATGGCTGACAAACCTTTCAGTAAAGAAATTCCTCCTAATATCTAAGCTGAACCTCCCCTGGCACAGTTTCAATCCATTTCCCCTTGTCCTATCACTCTCTACCAGGGAGAACAGACCAATTCCCGCTTCTCTACAACCCCCCTTCAGGTAGTTATAGAGAGCAATGAGGTCTCCCCTCAGTCTCCTCGTTTCCAGACTAAACAGGCCCAGATCCCTCAGTCTTTCCTCATAAGGCTTATGTTCTAAGCCCTTTACCAGCTTGGTAGCCCGCCTCTGTACTCTCTCCAGCACCTCTATGTCCCTCTTGTAGTGAGGGGCCCAAAACTGGATGCAGTACTCAAGGTGAGGCCTCACCAGAGCTGAGTAAAGGGTATCCTTGAAGAGTTGCCAGCTCTGATGGGTTCCTTTGTCCCTAAGGACAGTATCCCAGGGGACCTCACCCAGCAAGTCTCTCAGCAGCTGGAAGTTTGCCTTCCTGAAATACAAAGTCCTTACTTTACTTGGTGCCATGCCTATGCAAGGACTTACACTTAATTAGAAAAGAGTTAAAATATGTAGGTTTCAGACATTTTTTTAGATTCAGGAGTACATTATTATATCTATTCTGTATCACTTACTTTATAGCAAAGAAACCCTCTCTTTCCCTGGAACTGTCATGCATTTTGCGCTCAGATCCCAGATGAAGAAATGAAGGAAATCACTTAAATGAGTGAAAACGCAAACCAAGTTTTTTTGTTGAGGTTGTGGGTTTGTGATTTGTTTGTTTGTTTCATTTGAAGTGCAACAGCAGGCTTTTGACCATATCTCTTTCTAACAACCTGCAGCATTCTTTCAGTTGCCTGATACCATCTTACTCCCTAACCACTCATTCCTACATTACAGTCATTCTTCAGTCCCTGTTGACCATCCTCCACAAAATTCTTCCCCTCCAATCATCCGAGCTCCTCCCTAGTAGCATGCCTGCTGTTGCATCTGTGCTTGCTGTGACTTGATGCTGTGAGATCAGTTGCCCTGTGGTAGATAACACGGCACATGCACAGGTTACTCTTTGAAATTTTGCAGTTCCAGGAATCATATTGAAAATGTAGGAAGTAGGAAATCAAAAAAAGCACCATTCTTCCTTTACTGAAGGAGGAGATGGCTCCTGTTGGTGTTGAAGTATTGGCATTGGTCAGGTGTTGCATCCTTAACTAAGAGGATAATGTTGGAATGATTCTTTCTTTGCTTTCCCATGGCTCTCATTATTACAAGGCCTGTAACTCCTGCATGTTTTCTTGTTCCCTCTTTTGTATTATCTTCATATTGTTTCAAATGTATTGGATGTGTTCTTGTTCTCATTTATATCCTGTAAAGCTACTTCCACCCAGCTTTAAAGACTACATTCCTTTGATAAACAGTAACTAACTTCTTGCCTTGTGTTTTCATTTTGAGAGATCTCTGTTAGCATCCTGGACTTTTATTATTAAGGATTTTTGCTGAAGTAATACTGTTTAATGATTTTGAATATCTAGTGAATAATATCCCATGTTTACCTTTAGTAGGAGTAACACTTTTTAACCTTTTGTCATGCTCTCACTTCCCCTCCCCACCTTCTGTCCCTCATCATTGAATTTTATTGAATTTGGAAATCATTCTGGAAATAAGAAGTGATCTTCAGGATCCCTCCAAAAAGTGTTCAGAATCTGTATGAGAGTCTTAGAAATGCTGTGGTGGTCGATCTTAGCCGAGCGCCAGGTACCCACCAAAGTTCTCTATCACATCCTCCTCCCACACCTCCCACAGCATGACAAGAGGGAAAAGAATGAGATGAAAGCAGCCCATGGGTTTCGGTAAAGGCAGTTTAATAAGCAAACAAAGAAAGGCAAGGTCGTGTGCGCAAAGTAAAGCAAAGCAAAATTAAGCTTTAGTCTCTCCTTCTCATAACAGGTGATGTCCGACCCTCTCCTGGGAAGCAGGGCACCCAAATGCATAATGGTTGTTCAGGGGACAGATGTCTTCTTCCCACAGATACTCCTCTTCCTCCCCCTTTTATTACTGAGCTGATATCATATGGTATGGAATAGCCCTTTGGTCAGTTTGGGTCAACTGTCCCTGTTGTGTCCCCTCCCAAGATCTTGTCCACCCACCCCCTTGGGTGCTGTGCCAGCCCTGCTCAGCGCAGTCACAACACTGTGTGTTATNTCTTCTTCCCACAGATACTCCTCTTCCTCCCCCTTTTATTACTGAGCTGATATCATATGGTATGGAATAGCCCTTTGGTCAGTTTGGGTCAACTGTCCCTGTTGTGTCCCCTCCCAAGATCTTGTCCACCCACCCCCTTGGGTGCTGTGCCAGCCCTGCTCAGCGCAGTCACAACACTGTGTGTTATCTCCAACACAAAGCACAGTGTTGAGGACTGCTATGGGGAACATTAACTCCATCTCAGCCAAACCCAATACAGATGCTGTTTCCCACAACAAGCTACTTGTCTGTAACCTAGACAGAGCATCACTGTCATGCAACAGAGCTGTGGCATATGGATACACTGATTCACTGGTATGCTAGGGGAAATAAGACATTTATAGACAAAATAAGAATATGATCTCTGTGACTTAAAGGGTTCACTTTATTAATTTCCACAGGTGTGAAATATATACTACTTATTAAAAGTAATATTATGTCCTTTATTATTTTGTTATACTTCATTGAACAGTTTTCAATTGCTGCTAATGAGAGAAGGTAATCAATAGTTCCCAAAAAACAAAATTGATTCATACTAGGCTCTTTCTATAGTAATTTTTTTTTTGAGGTATGATAAAATCCATGACAAGCAGCAAAATGCATTTGCAGAATTTAAATTCTATATTAGCATAACTGTAACAGGAATTTAACAATGACTTCAGAAAAATAGCCACAAAATGATAGCAGTATCTTGGATTTTTTTTTCCCTTCTCTAGTGAATGTGTTAAAGGTAGTTGTATTTTTATAGAGAAAAATAATTGCTTACCCTTTGCTCTACCAGTAGTGTTCTGTATGAACACTAATCAGTCTCAGTGAAACTTACTGTTCTCTTCCTGATCTCAAGAAAAGCACATGAAATACTCATGAGATCTGCATTATCTACATTGTTCAATACAAAACTATTGGGAAGAAGTAAGCAAAGGGTGTAGCAATTGTGTTGTTGTACATCTCTTAAAGCAGTTAAAATGGCTTAAAATGCAAAGAGAAAAGATACTAGTTCCAAGAAAGCCTTGTATTTATCTGTGCTATACTGCATGAGTTCTGATTCTGATGACACTGCTACAATGCAGGTGATTTTTAAGAGTAGTTTCTTGCCATGATACAAACATTACACTGTAATATTAATAAGCCATGGACCCAATGTCTTATTCTTTGAAACCCCTCTAATAGCATTCTTTAACTCAATACGTTAGCTGTTACATGAATTAATTACATGGTTAAGCATATCAAAGACTAACAACAGCTGAAACAGGCTTTTAGAACCTTCTGTTTTCTTCTGGTCGTGGAGATAAATAATCATAATTCAATATATTTCAACATGGTGATAATCTATAGGTGGATGTCACTGTCATGTATAATGATGCACAACTTGCTTTTTTCTTTTGTGTATAAACCAGAGTTTAGGAAAACTAGTTGTGTTACTTTCCTTGGGCTGTGTTCTGGCTGTTCTCAAGGCAGATCTCTAAGAGCAAATAGCTGGTTGGAGGTGTCTGTTGCTTCACCAGGATGCTCTGGATATGTATGTGTCAGTAAACAAACTACATTTTGATTAGTGGGACTCAATATTTAAAAAAATATATTTTCTGATGCATTTGTAACATCTTCCAACAATTTCAGACACTGGCATGCTAGGGTTTTACCATTACCAGTCAACACTGCAATGGCCATATTGGTATACAGAACATTGTGCTGTCAGCTATATCAAGCTGGGGTAAAGTTTTCTTAAGATTTCAACTAGGAACAATGGAAATAATTATGTATCATTTTCTCCTGCTCTGGTGGTTAAGGTGCAATATACAGTCAATATAATTATGTATTTGAGTTTTACAGTGCTTGCTGACTCCAAATAGTGGAAGCTTAGCATCCGAATATTAGGACTTTTCATATATAGGAGGAATGAGGAAATATCACATCTGTGGGGAAGTGTGGTATCTTCACAAGCAAGAAAAGGGGAGAATAAAAAGCCTCCAATTAAAAGATATTCTTAAGAAGGGTGTGGCTGTATTGGCAAATGATGACATATCTTTATGACACCAAAACGAAGTTAGTAGGATGATCTTCGGCATGACAAATAGTTCTGATGTTGGAAAAGAAACACTCGTGTCATAGTGGACATGCTAATTTAAATTGCTTCTTTGTAAGAAATCATAGAAGTTATATTGTGAAAAATGTAGCATGCTTGATCAACATGGGTTTTTTGTACCTTTCATTCTTTAATAATTTAAAATATGATATATGCAGTAAATTGAGTCAGTGATTCCTAGAGTATGTTCTAGTTGAATGGATTTAATTAACAGTTGTTATTGTAGCAAAGTAATGTCAGGAGTCTGTGAAACATTACCATAAGGAATTTGCATTAGTTTTTTGTTTACTCTGGAGTCTTCCAATCACTCTGCAACTAAATACAAGTGATTATCTTCCCAGATCTGGGAAATGCTTTATCCTTCTTTTTAAGATCATTCAGAAAAGCCACAAGCCACTGATCTTGCAGGTGTACTTCCATTAAGAAAAATAATAGTAAGAAGGAGGATACCAGTTGCAGACACCTAAAGAAAATGGAATGAACAATAAACCTGTCAAAAAGATGTTCATCCAATATGTGTAGGATTTGTCTAAGGAATATACGACCACAGATTCAGCAAAATTGTAAACATAGATGTCTGTGTTTTCTAACTCGCTCAACGCTTGCTTTCAGAGAGTTGTAGGCCTCTGCCATAACCATTTAGCAGAAAAAGAGAAGAAATATATCTACCCTAGCACTGTAGGACCCAAAGCAATTGAGTGTTCCATTCTACCTATGAGCATCATAGAACTAATCAGTGAGGATGACTGTACAGCAGCAGCTGCTTTTGCCACTGTGCTGCCCTGTGGTAGGCCAGTCTGACTCCTTACCTCTCAGGAGTGGTGAGACTTCTAGGAGTGGATGAGTGGCTCTGCATCCCGCTCCTGCTGCCCCTAAGGCCTTATTCCTCTGCATAGTGGAGTAATAGTGGTATGTATGCAAGGGAGTTTGCTGCTGCTCTGAGCCGCTGTCGCCATCACCTTCAGTTGCACACTTCTATGGACACAACTGAATAAGCTGAGATTCCAACAACACTCTTCTCACTGTTTTGACAGAAAGCATATCTATATTTCTATTACTTAAAGCAGTGTATTCACACATCTTAATTAAATCAGGAATTTGAATTGCCCTATTGCTGATTTTACCATGCTGAAACATTCCTGATTACAGAGGTACCTATTCATTTTCTGTTTGGGGGTTTGTTTTAATGGCACAGTGGTAAAGGCTGGAAGGGACCTCTGGAGATCATCTAATCCTGCTAAAGCAGGTTCACCTAGAACAGATTGCAAAGGATCATGTCCAGGTTGGTTTTGAGTATCTTCAGAGAAGGAGACTCCACAACCTATCTGGGAAGACTATTCCAGTGTTCCATCACTGTCAAAGTAGTTTTTCCACAAGTTCAGATGGAACTTCCTGTGTTCCAGTTTGTCTCATTGCCACTTGTCCTGTAACTAAGCACCACTGAGAAGTCTGGTCCCATCCTCCTGACATTTGCCCTTAAGATATTTATAAGTATTGTTAAGATGCCCCCTTCAGTCTTCTATTCCCCAGTCTAAGCCCTAGGGGCTGTGGTGTCTCAATGAGCTCTTTCAAGTTTTCAGCAATGAGATTTCTGTGAAACAGTCACAGCCATGGCTAGAGTTCAGTTCTCTCAGTTAAAACCATAGTGCAAGCCATGGCCAAAAAAATCATCAGAGAATTAAAAAAAAAAAAAAAGCACTATTTTTTCAATGAAAAAAATAAAAGTAGAGCCATAGAAATATCTTTTACTTGTGTTGAATAACATTTGCTCTGGGCTTTGCCATCAGAGAAAGCTAGATACCAGCAGTTTGTGATGGTGACCTTCTTTCTTAGTGCCAGGACTCTGCTCATATGTTCTAAGCAGTCTTGGCTTCTCTGCATCCTGGAGATGTAACAAAGCCTTAGGCTTCCCGTGATGTCAATTTCAAACCTGTTTTCATACTGAGTATGTCCAAGACAGCTTCTAAGTTAAATTTCTATGACTTCTCCTAAGGAACTTAATTATATGCCAGTTAAACACCTTCCATTAGAACTGTGTGAACAATCTTCTCAAACTTCAGATGCCTGGGAAAAAAAACCCCACAAACATATAAACAACAATAAAGAAATCTAAACCAGAAACAAACCCCCAAGTAAACAACTGAAAGCTGCTGAATATATGAAGAAACGATGCAAAAATATACCTATTATTTCAGTCATTCTTAGCACAAGGAAGAAAGGGAGCTGGAAGAAGCACTGAAAAGATGTAGGAAAAGACTGTGGGTTTTGCACAATTGCACCTGCACATACCTCATTCCATGTATTTATGTGTGTGTGTAAGCATTTTGTTGCTGTGCTTACCTATCTTCTTTTTTGCCTTACAAAAGACATCGTTATCTGTTAGCATAGCCTCAAACAGCCTCCAGAAGGAGGTTTTGTCCTGTGCCACTCTACCCAGTTCTCCTATGAATGCAATGTACTCCTGCAAGCTGGGTTTTGTATGCTGATGGAGTGTGCAGGTGCTTGCAGAATTTTGTGATGGGACTGGCCTTTGTGGGTTACACAGCAGAGGAAGGAAAGCAAAGGGGCCTTTCCCCCATTTGGTTTTGTAAAGGCCTTATACTAGCCACTGTGGTGTTGCTTTAACCATATTGTCTCATATCCCTTGATGGGATATCATTATGTTTGTGTTCCAACGTTACTTGTGTTGAATATACGTGATCTATGCTAAAATGAAGAAAATATACAGTTAGAAACAGATTTATGAGTGTAAGTAGATAGATGAGTGAGTAATGAGTGAATTTTTCTTCTTCAAGTCCAGGACAGCTTCTTGAGTAGCTGCCTAAACACAAGTTATAATTATAGCTCAGTTCATGACAGGCTACATCTACTGTAATTTGCCAGTGTACAAATTTCAAAGTTATGGAAGGCTACACCTTTAAAAGTCTGAGTCCACTGATCTCATCTTTTGAGGAAGAGAAGTGTTTGCTGGAAACTCAGATTGGAGAGCAATAAATCCATCAGAAGCCAAGAAATGCTTAGTGCTAGGAACAAAACTGAGGGTCTCATTTAGAATAAGTAGCAATAGGGGGATGCTTTCACCTGAAGGAAGATTACATCCTTTAAATCAGCTTTCATTCTGTGGGGTTTTTTTCCTGTTTGCTGAGAAACAGGATTCATTCTAGACCATATGAAATCCCTTTCTGCTGTTTTGATGTAAAGCCTTCCGGACCATATAAATCACAAATAACTTTGCTGTTTCACAGCTCCCACATCCTCAGTTCCATGTATTCAGTATGCCATTCGAGGTGGGTAGAATTTCATCAATCTTCAAAATGTGTAATAGGATAAATTCCCAATGTTTAATTTTTCACTCTGTGTCAAAACTTCAGTCATAGAGGAAGAAAGGCAAACCCATAAAACAAATACATACTTGCAGAATGTAAAGAGAAATCTTTACTCAGATCCAGAAGAATCAAAATTTTAATGAATGTTAGAACATGAATCACTCTTATACCTACCTCATTCCAACTCAGTGTTCTAAAAGGAGGAGAGGTCTTAGGCTTAAAAAAAAAACAAACAACAAGAAACAAATGCAAAATAACAAAGCGTTTGTAATTGCCATGAACCTTCTTGTATCTCCTTTTGGAAGAAAGCTGTTTGAATTTTGTTTCCTGGTTGCTGTTACAAGATTTTTTTTTAATCATTTAAGTGACCTTCATGCTTTAGAGATACAGGCTATGATCAATGATAGAACAATATTATGTGTAAAATAATTCATTTTAAGTTGTTAAGAACTTTGTTAGATAGATGGTAACAAAGTCCTGGTCTATGCCACAGGAAAACAAATACCTGTTTCATTGACTCTGCACTGGAAATACATTATGTCTTTCAGGGTCTTCTTGTTAGTGAAGTAGTCCACTTCTGATAATATAAGAACTATATCTAATTGTATTTAGATATGTTAACAAAACAGCCTGTGACTGCTACCAGCTTACATGCTATTTAATCTTCCCTGTAACTTTTATTCTTCATTATTTGAGAGTGTTTATTTTACTATTATCCTTGCATGATGTCTCAGGGTTACAGTTCTTGACCCCCCCGTTCAGAGACGGCGCGATGATGGTTTACAACTGCGCAGGTGCGAGGTTTCATTTTTATTTCTTATCAGCTTCTCAGCTCCTCCCGGCAAATTCTTTCGGGGG
>VWZO01016172.1:44218-58219 GCA_013396975.1 Bucco capensis
AACAGTGTCCACATCCGGACTCAAAAGTTCAAAAGGGAACATGACGTACACTCTTAAATTTTATTCACTCCAGGACAGGCACTAAACATATCGTAGTTTGTTACTAGCTAATGACTATTGTCTGTAAAGTTTAATATTAAATATAAAAACAATGCTAGTCATTTAGTCTTTCTACAAGTATATTTTTTTTAATTATGGTACTGAAACAGTGTAATTGATTTTAAAAACAAACAAAAAAACACAACACAAAATCCCCCAAACAAAAAACCTCAAACCGAAAGATCCGAACAACATAACAATAAACCATCCTAAAGTTCATGTCAGTATGCATATTTTCAGCTAATTCCATAATGAGAACATAGTATCAGGAAAAAGCATAATGAAAAGTTTACTCTGGCTTTTTAAAAGTTGTAAAATTTTAAAATTAGAGGTATCAACCAGACAAAAAAAAAATCTAAGAAAAGTAGAGGGTAAAAGACTGTTTCCAACAGACAGGAATTTTATTCTCATTAGATGTAGGACAAATGACTGATGTGACTACTGGTGCGATTTTTTTGTATGTAGGTCAGTGTTTGAGCCCATGATTTCTTCCTGGTTTATACAGCTCTTGAGTAATTCCTGTGTGCTGGTAGTAAATTTGCATTCAGCTGAGAAGAAAATGCAAATGCAAAGTTTGTCCTATTTGAGGAATATCAAAAAAAAGTGACTAGATTTTTTTTAACATAGTCTTTTCCATGCTCTGTCATAAGCTTCAGTGATGAAAAAAAATTTGAAAAATCTTATGGAAATTATCATAACATATTACTAGAGCTGTATTATACTTGCTCACTTGAACGTCCGTTCTGCACCTCTCTTTGCAACCTCCTTGTCCATTTAAAATAAAAAAAAAAACCAACCAACCAAACCAATTAAAGATCATTTCTCTTTGTACAGACAAGCATAATATCTATACCAAATGGGAACACTGCCAGTTTCTACAGTTGCACAAAGTGCATAGGAATGCTGATACCAGGTATTAAAATTAGAATATTTATTTTATCAAGAACACTATGGAACAAAGTGATTGCACTCTCTTTATAAAGCACTGTAACTATTGCCTTTTTTATAGTAGTAGTTTAGCTTTCCCATTCCTTTTTACCACAAGTATAATATCAAAATAGCTAAGTAGTATAGTCATTTATGATATATTAGTGTTTCATCTAAAAATAATTACAGTGGTATAATTAAAAATATGTATTATTTAGAAACTGTCCAAAAATCTATTTATGCTCTGTCATACACTCCATCATCAGTAATTATTATTTTATTCACACAGCCAAGACTTCAGATCCAATCCAGCAACAGTTGGTGGTAAAATCCATTTTCCATATTAATCTCTATGACAGCAAACATTCTCATTAGGGCATCACATCATCCATTTGCTCCCTTTTTCACCCACACATATTAAAAATGATTAAAAAGAGAAATCTTGTTGCAAGGATCAGAATAAGCTTTAAATACAGATTAAAAATAATAATTAAAAAAATGAAAAAAAACCTCCCCAAATTAGACATAAGCAGACTTCTAGAGTCATAAGTTCTCCAAACACATATTTTTCAAAATATTCAGCTTGTGAAATTTCTCAAGATGAGAAAGAAATAGTGACCTCTGTTCTGCTACTACAATTTACAGCTGCAAGAAGAAGAGAGCAGGCATAAAACATGTTCTTTAAGTGTTCAACCTTGCTTCTGAGTCACAGGAGCAAGCACCCAGAGCTGGACTGAGAGAGGACTTCCAAGTGGTAAGTCCAGCTCAAAGACTGTCCTGATTTTACAACAGAGATTACATTACTTACTTTAAGATATTTTAAAATCTTATTTTATTTTTTTTATTCTGGAGTATCAAAGAAATTCAACCTGCACACTATATGGGATGGTTTGTGATTTTGTTGATTTATTTTTGGTAATGTATTTTATCAATTTATATTTGGTAGTGTGTTTAGTATGTGCTTTATGTGTACTGAAATCCATCAAAAATTTCATATTTTTTTCCTGCAAGAAAAAGTAACTTGCATCTCATGTTTTCTGAAACTGATATGTGGTAAGAACTTGGTGCTATAACAGTACTACTATTTATAACAATTCTTGGTTTGAATTCACTTTAAGTTTTGTAAATTTAATCAGTTAGTGCTAGAGGCTTCCTGGCAGATAATAACAAAAGCTAATAGTCTGTGGTACAGATAAACAACTTTAATCATGGTTCTATTTTTGATATACTGCATACTGTGTTTGTTGCAATAGCATCAGTTTGGCTTGTTTAAAAAAACAAAAACAAGAAAGGTCCAAGCAAAACAGTGCTGTTGAGGAACATTGTCAGAGGCCCAGCTCCCAGCTTGGGTCTCCAGTGGAAATTGTCACCTCCACAGAAAGGGTGGACAAAGTATATTGTCACTGTCACTTCACCAAATGACCATAAAGACAGAGAAAGAGGAGAAAACGTGCCCCCTGTCACAAAAGGATAAAGAGATCATATACTCAGGGAAATTAGAAGTCAGGGAGATGCAAGGCCCTGCCCTTCACCCCACGGAGAGCAATGGAGTGGTGTGAAGCAATATTAAGCACTGTGCTGTGCAGCATTACCCAGGCCCCAGCAGTTACTCTTTGTCTCATGTGCCATTGCAAATATCTCAATTCATGCAAAATAATTTAAAACAAAAAGTCACTCGAAGTGTGTTTTCTCAGGATTCATAAATTTGTTTTACTCTTTGTATTCCCTAATAGAAGCCAAAACACTGGTGTCAAAATGTCTTGAGGTGTTTGGTTGGTTGTTTTGGTTTTTTTGTTTTGTTTTGTTGTTGTTTTGGGTTTTTTTTAAGTTAAAAATAGTTCAATGGTGTTACTAAAGTCAAGGAAAAACTTCTTTAGTGATATCAGGATTTTACCAATATTTATAGGTTTTGATATGCTGGATCATAATATGATGTGACAGTTGTCAAAACTCCTATCTACAAAATCGTCTAGTATCTGGAAAAGTAAAAATATTAATGAAATTGTTCTAAAAATATATTAATACACCATTACTTAAAATTACCCATCTGGCTTTCTGCAAATAACATCATTCTAAGGTGTGAAAAAACAAACCAACCAAAAATCCCCGATACCTAATATCATGTAAGGACTTAATGGATGTTTAATTCTGGAGTCATTTGTTTTACTATGGAAACTATATCTTGCTCATTGATAGTGAAAGACTAACAAAAATTATTCAACAAGGCTGTAAATATAGTTACTCAACTGTAGCCTAGAATCAGAAGCAAGGAATGGATTTAAGTTATTTGATTAATAAGTGTCATAAGATATTGCCAAATGCAATAGAGCCTCAGACAAGGTAAAAATACCATGCTAAGATTATATACATCTATTTAAAATAGTATTTCAGCACAAAGTCATAAATAATTGTTGTCTTTTATAAAACATTTTGCTATTTTTCTTCACAGACATTTTTCTAACTGATTCAGAGTCGTAATTTTAAAACTACTTGTATACTAAGAATTCCTTAAAGAGGCAGGAAAGATGTTATGTAAACTCTCAGTCAGTTTCAGTGGTAAATCGGTGGTTATCTCCCTTGTAAATCTCCTTTAAAAACACCAGGTTCTAACCTGATTTCACATTGTGTGTGTGTGTGTGTACAGGTAATTAGAAAGCATTCAGAAAAGTAACTGACTCAGATTTTTTTCAACATTTAGCTTTTTTATGAACACTTCATTTCAAGAAATTTCGAAACAAGTATATTTTGGTAATGAATATTTCCTGTGGATCATGATAATGAAGATATAAGTAACGTATTTTCAAATTCAGCCTGTATTCTAATGCATGGTATGGATGGAAAAATAAATTCAAAGTTTTTTCATTTTCTAAATAATTTCCTTGTTCTTTGCAGGATACAGAGTAACTAGGCTTCTTCTTAAAGGTCTCTGTTTCTTAGTATACCAAAGCCTTTATGTTGTAATTCCAAGTTACATGCTGGTACTTATCCTACAGAACTGTGAGCTCTCAAAAAGTCCATTTGGATACTGAAGTAATCCATGAGCTCCAAGAACAGTACTTGGGTTTATTGACAATGTAATTAACTTCTAAAAAAATTAAATATTTTTAATCTTTTTAATGTATAAGTGCACACATTCCTTGTTTTCAAGGCACATTCCAATTTGTATGTGAGGCTTATAATGAGAATGAAAAAATATTTCAATATAAAATTTATCAGATATACTGTACATGTTTTCTGGTAAGGAAGCTGAAAATATGGAAAAACCTCCCCCAAAGTAGGTTTTTTTTCAGAATTTTTAATAATTAGATATGAATATGTAGCTGGTTCATAAAGAGCTCCTTCAGTTTCTTTCTCCCAATGTGTAAATCCTGGTTGTTTTGATCAGTGATATAAATAATGAAATATAGTTCCTATTCCACACA
Organism: Bucco capensis; assembly: GCA_013396975.1. Lineage (NCBI taxonomy): Eukaryota > Metazoa > Chordata > Aves > Piciformes > Bucconidae > Bucco > Bucco capensis. The sequence continues at coordinate 48,667 of VWZO01016172.1, forward strand.
GCAGTGTGCCTTGGCAGCCAAGAGGGCCAACTGGATCCTGGGGTGCATCAAGCACTCCATCACTAGCCAATCAAGAGAGGTGATAGTTCCTCTTTATTTGGCACTGGCGTGGCCTCACCTGGAGTATTGTGTGCAGTTTTGGGCACCACAATAAAGAGGGACATGAAGTTGTTGGAGAGCATCCAGAGGAGGGCCACGAATATGGGTAAGGGCTTGGAGCAGAAGTCATATGAGGAAAGGCTGAAATCACTTGGCCTGTTCAGTCTGGAGAAGACTGAGGGGGATCTCATTGCAGCTTATAACCTCCTCGCCAGAGAGGGAGGAGTGGGGGCTGAACTCTTCTCTTTAGTGAACAGTGACAGGACATGGGGGAATGGCATGAAGCTGTCCCAAGGAAGGTTCAAGCTGGATGTTAGGAAGAAGTTTTTTTACCCAGAGAGTGGTGGAGCACTGGAACAGGCTCCCCAGGGAGGTGGCCATGGCTCCAAATCTCATGGCGTTTAAGACGTACTTGGACAATGCCCTTAGTCACCTTGTGTGACCTTGGCGTTGTCCTGTGACTAAATGGGAGTTGGACTGGATGATCCTTGTGGGCCCCTTCCAACTTGGGTTGTTCTGTGATTCTGTGATTCCCTGGATATATCTTAGGATCCAAATTGTGTCTCAGGTGTTCCTCACTATAAATATGAGATTCATTCATCATAAGTATTCTGCCAAATTAATTTAAACTATGCTCTTCTTGCACATTTTCCTGTCCTTTAGCAGTCAGTCCTCCAAATGTCCTCTGTACAGAAAAACACTGTCAAAACAAATTGAACACAGTGCTAATAAAATTACAAAAAAGTCTTATCAGAGAACTGAACTTTTAATCACAAAATCCTAATTCATTTGCCTTCCCAAGCAATAATTACAAATGGAGGACTTTGTTACTTTTCCATCCAGTAAACTTGCCTTCTCTTACTCCTCCTTTTTACTCAGGAGAAAATGAAAAGTGTAAATCTAGTTATAACATATTTAATGAAGACTATTTTTTTACATAATATTACAAAGTTGACCTGATTGCATGTTATGGACTAAATGTTATAATTTAAATTGTATTCTTAAATTTGAAGTTAACAGACTACATTGGACAACGATTGTAGACATTTTAAGTAATCTGTTTTTTCAAAAGTATTTCGGTGATCAATTTTTTGGTTAAAAATAGTTGTGAGAGTTTGTAAACTGTAGTAATGTAAATGTATGGGCTTTCATGCTTTATTTTTAAGATGAAGATTAACTAAAAGCATTAGAAACCTCAGTGTTCAATTTTGTGTGGATATTCAAGAAAATGTTAGCGCTGTTTCTCTAATTTTATTGATGAAGAGGTTTATGTGAAATACAAATTATGTAAAAAAGATATAGTTTAACTAAATAAGATTATAAAAAACTAAAGCTAAATAGCTTCATTACCACTGGTATTATCTAGTAAAATGGAAAGCCTAATGACTTTAAATATATAGTATATATCTGTGGTTAATCTTAAGGAATTAAGAGATCACTTGCAGAAGAAATTATAGTAAAGAAAAAGAGTTAATCAGTGAATTTTACGTAATAACCATCTGAGACTTTATTAGACACATTATAGACTGGCAGTTGCAAACCAGATTGTTCTAGTTAAAAAACAACCTTAAAAAGAAACATTATTTGTACCAGGGCCATTTTAGCTTTTGCTTGTGCAATGGTAAAAGCAGCTGTGTATCATGCCATAGATTCCCAGTACAGAGGGTTAAAAGCATAAGAATGAAATAAAAATGAAGTAATATTTTTTCTGCATTTCTCATACATCTCACCTAACATAGAAAAAAACTTCCATAACACATTTATACTGTCTTACCCTGTGAAGACAATATGTATTTTTTAAAAAGTAGTTATAAAGGAAAATTTTAAAAAAGGAATTTCATTTAGAGCAGACATAAAAAAAAGTATTTTCTACAACCTGGATGTGAGGACATTTTGTATTTGAATGGAATTATTTGGCATTGACTGTATTGCCTAGGTATTACCAACCTTTGTAGGTTGTTTTTTCTTAGACCTTAGTTTTAATATATTTGACAAGAAATGAAATTTGTGTGAACCCTATACAAAATTTCTGAAGAAAAGTCTTGTCAACATTAGAACAGATTGCAGCTCTGAATGTAAAAACCTTTCCTCTGATACACATGCAAGCACAAGAAAATAATTTGTAAATAAGGTAGAAATTTAACTACTATTTTTTTTGTTTGTTTTTCATATATGGAAGAATATGGAATGCACAGTTATTCCATCTTTGGATGGTGTCTTGCACAGTTTTGGCTCTGGTGTCTCCAGTTACTGGCTTTGACTTTAGACAGTATGTAGCTGAGGGAATTAGGTTATCCCGAGTGAGCTGGAAAGAGCCTGAATGTTGGAGGAAATTCCACATCATGGAGCAAGCAGTCTAGATGCCCTAAAATCTCTCAAACTGGAGATTTCTCCTCATTTCTGCTTCATAAAAATGAGGACCCTGAAAACTGCAGATCTGGAAACCTTAGGAGCCTTGGCTTGAAAGATGATTCCCTGCCTGTCCAGGCTCCCTGATGCAGGCCTAGAGCACCCATGGCTCCCAGGCTCCACTGCTTGATGCTATTTATTTTAGTTAGCTAATTTATTTCCCAGTGGGGGACTGATACCTGCTGGTCCAGAATGCTCATTTCTGTTCAACTGCATAAAGCTGAGTTTCAACAAAATGAAAGAGTGCACTTAATTTCATTTGAAGCACCTTCAGTGTGGCAGTGTGCTTTAAAATATTGTTTTCTTCCTAACTGGTATATATGCACAAACTAACTGTCCAAAGCCCTGCTCTTTTGGAGCCTCAGACAATTAGTAGTCTTGCTGGAATCAAGAAGACTGTTCTCTGATTTTCTTCCTGGCTCCATTGACTTCAGTAAAACCATGCTGCTCTCTCTATAAATAATGTGCTGTCATCATCATGGCTAGGCTTCACAAATGAAGATCCAGGCAGGGCTCCATCCATGCTCCTAATCAGCGCCTTTTCCAAGCGCGCTGATAAAAAGAGGCTAGCAGATAGCACCCTCGAGCCTGCGCAAGGGATTTTTTTTTAGGTGAGACACAGCATGCACAGAGCTGGACCCACCCTTTAGTCCTAAGGTTCATCTGCCAGGGCCTAGCAAGCTTGGACGCTGGCAGCCAAGTCCTTAGGATGAAGGTTTAACTTCTTAGATGGAAGGCCTTACAGGGCTAAACGAGCTCCATCTGCCTGGGTTTGGAATCAGAGTTGTCCTTCTCCTAGGATGACTGCCAGAATGCTAATGAGCTCATCCTACCCATCCAAGGATTATAGGAACATGGGTATCACTCCCCACACTTTACCATGGGCAATGAGTTTAATGCTCCCTCTGCTGTCGGCACAGTTATCGCACCAGGGGCCACAGGAGACCCCAAGTGATTTTCAGACTGTGCCTGATAATGTGCTGTATGCTGCACAATAATACAGAAGGATGCCACTCTTGTGAAACTAGGTAGGCTTTTTATCATAGAAGTGTGTTTTTTTAATTATTTTATTTTCTTGTGATGTTGTGTAGCATTCAGATAAACCTATACAGGGGAAGGCCCTGGTGCAAATTCCATCTTTTAAATTTTATTATCTGTACTGTACCTTGCTTGTTCTTTCTTTGTAACAATTGCACTGTTGGTCTTTCGTACAGGGATTTATTGACTTGTGTCCTTCTAGTAAAAGATACATTCCTTACTGAGGAAAATAGCTCTGACATTACATTATGGCCCAACAGACTCATAATTCAGATTCTTCACTAGAGTCCCTCTTCTTGCTTATACAATTGGTACTACTTGATCCTCCTTTTTATGTTTTCCTCTTCAGCCAATCTAAAAGCTGAGGCTTTGTCCAAGTTCTTCTAGATCTGGACTATGTCTCCTCTGTTGAAGTTTCCTTTTGATTTCATCTCTGAAAATGCTGCATCTGTGCTATCACCTCTGAAATATGTCTTTTACAATCTGGACTGCTAATTTGATGTCATATTTAAATCTCCTGATATTAGGCCTAGTTCCCCTTCCCATAAATTAAATACTGCTCCCAACATAGCTCAGGATGGTACTTACCTTGCAAGTATACTTCCCAGGAATAAGACTTTAAGTGCTTGTAGCAAGGCATCCCATTCAGTGCTTTATTGGATTGCTTCAAGCCCTCCATCACACATAACAGCTGTACTATAACATGTTGATGGTTTATTCTTTGTGCATAAATATACTGTAAAGTATATTCTACTTTGACTATCTTCTAGTACTGGTGACCATCTTATCCTTACGTGGAGAATGTTGCAGAATTTCGATCAACTAAGCTGTAGTTGCATCACAAAACTGTGGCTTGCAATTTAACTTCTAATCTGCTTTTGCCCTAAAGATACAAACTGATTTATTTTTTTTAACTTCAAAAATTTATGCAGCAAGTTGTACATTTCTACCTGATCATAATCACTGTCTATCTCTGTCTTGTCTTTATCAGTTACTGCAAACAAATGCTGGATGTGCACTACTATTGATCCTAATGTTTTCTGGGAAATCAGAAAATTACTGCATGTACCTCATCATTTTAGCATTTGAAATATCAGGAGTCTTATGATTTTCTTTATCAAATACATCAAAAAGCTCACTAGCTTTTTTTAGAAAGATATTTGTTCATGCCTATAAATAGTTTCTTTCCTACTCTTTAATCAGAATAATTTGATTCTCCTCCCATCTGCCCTCCTGCAAAACCCAGGAAATAACTTTTTAGTAATGTTGTGAGTACTAATTTAGTTTAGAGTTGTCTCACTAGACTACAGATGTGTTCAAAGCAGTCTCAAGTGCTATAATTATGCAGACTTTCTGCTGGGATACAGAGCTCTGCATTTGGTTCCCCACTGGATTCCACACAGGAAAATGTTTCTAATGCAAGCTTACTTTCTGCATGTTTAGTTCCTTGAAGTATTCCTTGATAAATACGAAACTATGAAGATTCATGTCCCTTCCTTTCACATGGTGATAGTTGTGCTCAAATATTACAGTGCTCATTCTATGTGTCTTAGAGGTGTGGGATTATCTGTTAACTAAGCTCCAAGCATTTCCCACTTCATGGATTTCTTGCTTCTAGTAGGCATTTGCAAATGGACATTAAAATTAAGCCCTTGATTGTTTTTTTTTTCTGGAGCCCAGCACTGTGACAGGGACTCCACATTTGACCTCACAACTTAGCTAGAAGGTGACAGGTTCGTGTCTAGTAACGCTGTTGAAATAAGGTAGCTGAGCAGACAGCAACTACTATCTGCAGTACAAAGCATTGTTTGCTTAAAAACCACACTACAACTTCAGCAATTTCATTTCAAGTGTGAAACATTCATTCTTCTGTTACTGGAGAATTTATCAAATCAAAGCATAAATTTTTCACATCCTTTTACTGATGGATGTGGAACATTCTCTTTGCCTTTGTCATATTTTCCACAGCATATGTGGAAAAGTCAGGCACAGTCTGAAAATCACTTGGGGCCCCTGGTGCGATAACTGTGCCAACAGCAGAGGAAGCATTAAATTCATTGCCCACGGGAAAGTGTGGGCAGTGATACCCATGTTCCTATAATCCTTGGATGGGTAGGATGAGCTCATTAGCCTTCTGGCAGTCATCCCCAGAGAGGGACAACTCTGATTCCAAACCCAGGCAGATGGAGCTCTTTTAGCCCTGTAAGGCCTTCCATCTAAGAGGTTGAACCTCCGTCCTAAGGACTTCGGTGCCAGCATCCAAGCTTGCTAGGCCCTGGCAGATGAACCTTAGGACTAAAGGGTGGGTCCAGCTCTGCGCATGTTGTGTCTCACCTGAAAAAAATCCCTTGCGCAGGCTTGAGGGTGCTATCTGCTATCCTCTTTTTATCAGCGTGCTTGTAAAAGGTCTGATGAGGAGTGTGGATGGAGCCCTCCCTGGATCTTCATTTGCAAAGCCTAGCCATACATACATACAATGTGGAAAAGACAGCATATTTGTAATTGGTTTGTTTTTAATTCTATCTGAGTCCTGCTAACTTTCAGCTTAAAACTGTGAACTGTTCTATACTAGTGGCTGTCATAATTTCAAACATTTACCTGGACATTTAGATGAACCTTGCTAATTAGAGCTATCTTTCAAAATTTACTCTGAAAACCTAGTGTGGTACAACCCTGAGCACCTGTATTCCATTGAAGAGTCTTTAATGTCTTCAACACCGGGTGTTTGAATCAGACTTGTTTGCCCCTTGGTTTCAGTTTATAAAAGTTAATATATAAATCATCTTTGTTACCTCCTTAGCTTGCCTTATTCAAAATTACAATAAAAACTTTTATTGGCTGCTATAATGTCTCAAGCATCTTTTATGTAAATTATTTCAAGTTAATTTTAATTAATTTTAAATAAAATGAAAAAATGTACTTCCCACCCTAAATTTCTTTATCCCCCCCTATCTTCCTGACAGCTCTTAATGTTGCATAAAAACTTGATTCTATATCTGTCATGATATATTTTCCTCTAAAAACTTCTGTGGTGGGTTGACTTTGGCCGAACACGAGGTACCCACCAGGGTTCTCTATCACTTTCTCGCCTCACACCTCCCATGTGTAGGTAGACACAAACAAGTATCCTTTAATTATAGATTAATTAATCTTCATTTTTTTCCAAATTACCCAGAATATTTAGGGGTCTTATTGTTCTTATTCCTCACAGAAGAGGTGATATTCTGTACTTCTAGTGGAAATTCTTCTTAATAAAGAAAGGTGCTGCCAGTCCTCACAAGGAATCTTAATTTGTTTTGTCAAGATGTTGCAATATCTTAAATAGTACCTGAGGTTTTTAAATCCTTTTATAGCTGTACACATATATCATATGTATACATTTGATTTCAATCTGCTGACTGGGGAAATATGCTACAGATTTATTACCTTCACCTACATGATCCTCTATCAGAAAACGGCCTGTGGATCAGAATCAGCACAAAACTACGTTAGCAGACAAAAAATTGTCTTAATTATGAGGCTGGAAACCAGATTATGAAGAGCAAAAATAAGTAGCAAAATCATCAGTATTTAACAAGAATTTATCTTGGCTGTTCTGCTATGTATTATCTAGTGTTATTGAGACCTGTTAAAAAAAATAAATTGTAAACTGGAGGATTTCTACTGCTTTTCAATACTGAGCCCCAAGGTTTTTCTGGCAGTTGTTGAGAAGTTCCTTTTTAGCCTCACCCTGTCTGCCTGGGATTGTCTCATGGATTCTGGGTTTTCTCCCTCCATGGATTTCAAAGAGGCTTTTACGGGTCCCACATTTTCAAGCTTTTCGTATGTACTGTTTAGTTACTAGGAATGTAGTTTTGGTGATTCTTCCTTCTTGTTGGTTGTTTTGTTTCCTCTTCAGACTTGGTAGCTCTTTTGTTCTTCATTAAAAGAAACAGAGAATTCAAGGTTTTCTGGGAGATATAACTTTGTCACAATAATTTTAATACAGAACTAATACTATATGTATGTAGAGCATACACCATATATAATAAAATTGATAAAACCCATAGTTTTCCAAGCCAATAATATTCAGCATGATCTTGGCTCTAAGTGCACGCACACCACTACTTCACGATTTGTTCCAAGGAGTTGATTGTTGCAGATGGTTATAGTAAGCACAAATAATATATCTAGGATTTTTAAATCTTTCCATGACGATAAACATTAACAACCAGAATAATCCATGGCTTAATTGTAAGAGGTTACCCAAATAGCAGGGCTTCAGAGCTGTCTTTCCAAGCATGGCCTGCTACAGAAAAATTGTCTGGGCCAGCACATAGGAGCAACTGGAGGCATCCTCTCATTTGTGATGCTGGGATCAGCCTGTGGTGATCCTAAAACTCATACTTAATTAATCTTATATTGGCTTTAGACTTGGCACAACAAATACAGCTGTGCTGTGAATATTACTGGAAGCAGACACAACTATGTGCTAGACTCAGAAGGTTTTCATGCCAAATATTTATTCTTTTGACTTATTTCATAGTTAATATGTGCAGGCACTTGTGACAGGTTACTACTTGCTGACTGATTGGCACAATTAATTTCCATGTTCCAGTTGAGCTACAATTCTGAACTACAGTTCACTCATTCATTATGGCCTATTGCATATAAAATGGGTGGGGGTGAAATCTCATTTAAAAACTGACCTTTCCATCACAGACTGTCAGCACTCTAGCTGAGATTTTAGAATATTCAGGTTGCCCTTCTGCACGTTAGTTTGGTAGTACATTTGAGAAACAGATCCATACGCTCAGTGAGGACTGAAAATAACAGGGCACAATTTGGATTAATGAATTTGGAAATCCAGTATGGTTAAATGTACAGAGAATTCTAGCCTGTGTTCTACATTTTGAGTTTTGTGCCAATCCCTGTAGAGCAATATTAAAAGCATTTCTTAGGTGCTATATCATGGCTCTAAGCAGATCTTATTACTTCAAACACAATCTTCTGTTAATGCACCTATCTGACTTCTAGACACACTGATTCATTTCTGTTCACCTTAGAACACAGAAATTGCTTGTTGCGTTTATCCTTCTACGATCTTCATTGTTTCCAGATTTTACAAAGGAATAGTAAAGCCGTGTTACAACTACAAGAGTCATGTCTATACTGGTGCTTCTTATGTAGTGAAAACAAGAAGAAAGTACTGGAAGACTATAAGTCAATGAAAATAAAACATCACGTGCTGTTTGCCACTGCTTTTGCAATCAATAATCTCTTGATTTTAGGAAAGAATAAAATAGATGGCAGTTGCATGAAAGTCAAGTAACTATCAAATAATAATTTATAAATTATTTGTTCTTAGCTTTTGAGGCCTTGATAGATCTCATGAAAGAGTAAATTCTCTTACTGATAAAAAAATACTTGAAAGTTTTAATCTGTTTTTCTCCTAATTAATATAATTACAGAGAAAATGAGCACGTAGTTACACCGAAAATAATACCTGTCACATGGAACCTAATCAAGATCAAGAAAAACATAGGCCCAATGTCACTGTTTAAACAAATGTGTAATTTTTTGTGTATCACAACTCAAATCTCTGCATTATGACACAATACAGGAATGATTAAGCCAGAGCTAAACAAGGAGTTACTATACTATATAAAGCATGTATTGTACTGCAGACTTCTAAGGGTAGGAATAAACAGTTTAATAAGTTGTTAATGAGATGCAGGCAGGCATTCAGATTTAAAACAGCAAATATTTACAAGCTTAGTGAGACCTGTGCAATATAGTGACTCAGATGTGCCAATATGGGTAAACTCATGAATTCATTTCACTGTGTAAACTACTAGAATTTCAGTGGGTAACAATGTCTGGGTAATACTTACAATGGATAACAATTACACTGATGTAATTATAGCCCACTTTTCCATGAAAATCCTGTGTCTTCTTTTTCTTAGAATTTTGCACTTACTTCAAAATTGTATATTTATGTTTAGTGGATAAGGAACTGGCTGGATGG
>VWZO01016178.1:0-21219 GCA_013396975.1 Bucco capensis
CAGCAGCTCCATGTCCTTTCAGTGTTGAGTTCCTCCCATTCCCTCAATCCTTGACTGGATCATTCCTGGGCAGAATTGTATCCATTATCATTGTATAAATCAGATGTAATTCACAGAGCAGGAGCCATACAGACTAATGAGGCTGAGCCATTCAGTGCATGCCACTCTGGCCTGCAACACTGCCAGGGATGGATGGGGCTGCTACCACCTCTCTGGGCAACCTGGGCCTGTGTGTCACCATGCTCATGGGGAAGAACTTTCTCCTAACATCCAATCTTAATCTCCTCTCCTCAAGCTTGTGTCCATTCCCCCTAGTCCTATTGCTGCCTGACACCCTAACAAGACCTTCCCCAGCCCTCGTGTAGTCTCCTGCAGATCCTGGAAGTTATCTGCTTCATTGTGTATTAGTGATTGCAGGCTGTACTGTGGCAGTATGACCAAAGGAGCCAAATTGTAACAAGGAACTTTCCTGACATCTCTCACAGTAATGCTAAAGGGGAACATGTTTAGGAATACATCATTTAGTCGAGAGAATAAACTGCAGCAGAAGAATGGGAGATGAAATTAATGGAAACAAAAGTAAATTCAAAGCCTGCACAAAGCATATGCATAAATTGTCACTGAGGAGGTGATCTGGAAAATATTGAGTCCAGGGCTTCTGGAATAACTAATGCAAACAAATGATTCTTATAAAGACACAAAGAGTGGATGACATGGAAAGTGCACCAGGCAGAATGATGCATGTTAAGGGATTCCCAGAAAGTTCCAAAGAGGCACAGAGTTACTTTTGCTCTGCTGTTGGAGGATGTAGCTAGCTAAGAGGTCAGTCTTCAAGGTCAATTACTGTTTTATTTTCCTTGATTTCAAGGCAAAGCCCTCAAAGCTTATAAAAGCAGCCAGTATGAAGACAAATATGAGACACCAAAAGCTCTTTCACCTGTGTAAAGCTGTGGTTCATCAAAAACAGGGTGTCATTTTGTTAAAAGGAAGGAACATCTCAGGGATAAAAGGTTTGATTTGTGTTATTTTGTGCTCCTAGACTGAAACTCAAGTGAAATGAGGCACAGCACATGCTTATCCACAAAAACAACACTAAAAGTTCAGTCAGAACAAAAAGCTAGCAGGATCCCAAAGCACAGCTGCTCAGAGAGCATCTAAGGAAATGCATCTTCATTCCCCTCATTTCAGTGCCCTTTTTTAAAACCAATCTCCATTTTTACATGCTGGACACTCCCTCACTCTCTCTAGTTCAGGCAACAAAAGGGATGAGATGCCTCCTGTCTGTCTTTGACTCACCTGCATGAGTGATCATTTTGGTAGGAAACTGAGCTTTCAGGAGGTTTCCTGTAGATATCAGGAATTTATACCCTTAACAGTGACAGTCATCCTCAGAGAATGGGAGACAAAACATTCCCCACTCCCAAACTGAAATATACTGTCATTTCTGCTGAAGAAGTTGTCCTGTAACAGACACCAATGCTTGATAAAGCATCCTCTGCTTTTGAGAGCATGGCAGAATTCAAGAAGGCCAAGCTTATTTGTCACTGAGGCAGTTGTATGCTGTAAAACAGCTCAGCCTCCACCTCCTCAGACCCTTCAGCAGCTCCTGCTATCTCATTTGCCTCATCCATCCAGACCCATCTGAACTCCAACCTAGCCAACCTGGCTTGATATCTCATGCTTTAATTAGATACTGTGTGGTTCATTTACCACACCAGACCAAAAATCAGATTCTTTCTNTCTCCATCAATCTTACCATGCGAGGAGATGAGGCTGCCTAGGTAGTTAAACTGTTGGACTGATCTAAGCATTGGCATCTCATCGATTATATTTTAGTGTCAGAGAGATGTCCGCGATGTCCATCACACTCGTGTGATGCCTAGTGCAGAATGTCAAACAAACCATCACCTTGTGCACTGTAAACTTAATTTCAATCTTTTCCTTAAAAGGGGTGGTTTCACAAAAAGGAGATTTAATGTTAACAATCTTCAATCAGCCACAGTGAGAGGCAGTTTTCAGGCAAATCTCCAAAACAGACTTGAAAATCATTGTCTATAGATTCTACAGATATCTGTCCTGAAATACTTTGGCATCATATTAAAAACAGCATCCTGCATCCTCTGAAGAATCCCTTAGGTTCTCCATTAAGAAAAACAAGGACTGGTTTGATGAAAACAATCAAGAGATCTAGGAATTGTTGAGGAAGAAATCTGCTCACCAAGCACGTCTGCTTAGAGTAGGTTATGTACATTTATAAATGACAATAAACCCTGTTTAAGGACAATGGAGTCAAATTTCCTATGGGAGGATTTGACCCATTTCTGAATAGGAGAAGAATGCCATGAAGAATAACACTAAGAGGATGTAGCTGTTTCTTCCCACTAGCCAAACTGTGAGTGAATCCCTTTATTTTGCATTGTGCTTTTCTACTATTTCCAGCAAATCTGCACAGCTAGATGTTTTGATCCCTTTGGAAATGCACCCCTGGCAGCTGTGAGGAGATAGCAACACAAGTTAAGTTATTGTCACTTGTTCTGGCAGTACATGGAGGTATCAACAGAAAAGATGACAACAGCTTGTTTACAGCAAAGGAAAAGTTGTGTTTGCATTTCAGAGGCTGTATTAAGAAGGCTGAACACTGCTTTCATCCATCTAACACTCTTGGAGATAATGTCCACTTAATACAAGACCAATCAACATTTTGTTTCTGGAGACAGATAAACATTAGAAAGTGTTTCTGAGGATGTTTTTGCTATAGATTAACATTGGTACTGTGCAGAGTGAATTGAAGTCAGCCCATTACTGTTAGGTACACTGACCTGTCCTAGCACAAGAAGCAGTAATATGCAGAGAAAGAGCTCTCATGATCATCCTCAAGGGGACATTGGAGATTTATGCCAATTATAGCAGGTAAGCCTCTCTCCCAAATAATCTACCAGTGTTACAGAGATAGGAAAACGTTGCCCCTGGGCACAAAAGGCACCAGAGCTGTAGAAGTAATTTCTCTTTGCATCCAGCTGCAAGATGACTTTTTTTCCCCCCTGAAAGACTTTCAATAAAGGAGAAAATCCCAGAATGTATCTTCTGTGCTAAATTCAAATCAGAGCAGATCAGTGCTCTTTTTTTGCTTTAAAAATCAATCCTTTCCTTTCCTTTCCTTTCCTTTCCTTTCCTTTCCTTTCCTTTCCTTTCCTTTCCTTTCCTTTCCTTTCCTTTCCTTTCCTTTCCTTTCCTTTCCTTTCTAAACTCACCCAACAGCCCCAGGGTATTCAGTTTGACTTTAAACAACATCTCTGTGGTGCTTCTCTTTTCTCTAGGGTGAGCTTTGAGCCAGCCACCAGACTCAATTCACCTCTAAGGCTTTGCCTGGCTGCTTTGTAAATGAAATCTCAATTAACTTACAGCAAAGACATGCTGCAGGTGTGCAGTTGCATTGCTCTTGAGCAGGAAATGGAACAGCACTCACCAAAAATGATGATTTGTGCTGTGAAACAAAAGATTCCTCCTTTTATGACAAGCTGCAAAGTCCTCCTATGCTAATTCAAACATCATTTCCACCCCTGAAAACTAGAGAGTGTCAGAGAAGTGAATCAGTTCAGCAAAGAGAAGTTATCCATGACCTTGACACCAGCAACTCTCAAAATGATAAAGATGCTTAGTACAAGTGCATTCACTGCTTTTATTTTTTAGTACCCAGGTTAATTGTCTCACTGGAGACCTGTACAGTTTCAAATGCCTGATGAGAAATATTTCCTCAAATTACAAAAATACCTTCCCAGCTTCAATCTTTTCCTTTTTATGAGGTCTCTTTGCCAAAGTAGGAAAATAAAAATATATCAGCTATATCTAATATTTCTGATGGGAAAGCTCAAAACCAAACTCCCTTAGTCTGCATTTTACTGGATATTCCAGCTATATCAATAGAAATCATCAGTTTTACTCATATAATTGTATTTTTTTTCCAGATGGCAAAGCTCTGCATTTATTTCATGTGCTACACAGTAAAAATTGGGTAGATACATTTCACATTTTGAGCTAACTTTCTGCCTGTATGCTGTAAGGAAAAGACAACTTTCCCTTGGTTCCAGTGGTTTGTGCATGTGGCTCTGCTACTCCTAGGTAACCTAGTGTATTGTCACAGAGTTACTGAGAGGGTTGTGAGAACGATGAAGTCACCCTACTATGAGATTTGAATTAAGACCAAAAGGAAATGTTTTCCACTATCTAGCATATTTTCCAATGGATGATCCCTGTGCAATGGAAGCATGAAATGGTTGTGCTTTTCATGTTTCAGTCCTGGTCCAAGGATGTGAAAAGCTACTCTCCTAAAAAGCTCAGAAGGCAAGTATTTGAATAAGATACTCAAGAAGAGCATACTTCTTTCCTTAGTTATAAATTTCCACTCTGGAAAAAAAAAGTGACCTAAAATGAACTGGGAAAATACAGTGGATGGGTGTTATTTAAGTGGATTCTTTTAATGCATCTCATGCATAGTTAAGTTCCATTCTTCTTCACCCAAAGGACACAAAGGGTAGGGCTGGGGTAGTTCTGCAGCCACACATCACCTGATGACAAGTTTATAACTCTATTTTCTGTAGTCTGTAAGTCTCCAAAAGCCACACTGATAAAGTATAGCTTCCTCTTCAAGCTCTCTTGCACTATCTTGCATCTTAAAGGCTGAAGCCCATACAGACCTAATTCTCATACAGGCCAACATTTGAGAAGCTTGGGACGGAGCTAGAAGCCCTTTAAGATCTCAGGGAGGAAGCCAAGTGCCTGATAGAGGTTTCTGAAGGAGTTTTAAACCAGAACAAAGTGGGGTTTTCTGCAATTTGGGGTAGGGAGAGGGGATGATCTAGGGAGCAGCTGCCTCTGCAGCTTTTCAGTCTGTTCAAGCATCTCAAAACGTCACAGTAAACAAAGTTGAGCAAGTCCTTACTCTTCAGCCTGGCTGAGTAACTGCACACTTCAGCCTCTGGTAGGGAGGTTCAGGCCATGGAGACAATAAAAAGAGACTGCTCCACAGGTCTCCCTTGGGAAAAATGCATTTAAACATCCTGCAAGTCAAATGGCCTTTCCTGGGTGGAATGTTCCTCCCTAGTGTACCATCTCCAGCTTTGGAGTGTCTAGGCCAAACTCAACACTGTCTCTTCCCAGGAGGAGAGGAGACAGACCTGGTGAAGTCAAGGTACACCAGGATCACTCTGCAGAAAGCAAAGTTAAAATGTTTGTAAATAAACCATGAAAAGGAACTATGGGACATTCAGTGCAGATCATGAGTCAGAATGGCCAGAAAGTTTGGTCATGCTAATTTCTGCATTGATCTTGGCACACTCTAAATCTGGCCCATGGACTTCTGACTGGCTGCCATGGCATATAAACATCCTAAAATGACTGGAATTTTAAAACCCCTGTTACTTTAATTGCTTTTGCTCATAATTCTTAAGTACAAATATTTTCTCAAAGGCTATATCTAAATCTTTTAAAATGGTAAATACTCAACACACTTATTATTCTCTGCATGAAAAGTGATTTTAGTCTGCTATGAATGTGCTGGTTTATAATACAGTAGTTCATAATCTTTAGTGGCAAGAAAGTTAACTTGTGTCAGTCGTGTTGTTTTCTTCTAAGTCTCAGACCTGCACTGAGAGAGAAAACAGATCAGCTCTCCCAGTGCCTTCAAGATTCTTTAACATTTGTTATCTTGAATTTTTCCTTTTTTAAGAAGTTATGCCCATGAATGTGAAGGACAAATGCATTAAGCTGAGGCAAAACTCATAAAAGATGCTTAACATAGGGAATTAGATTTTCTGCTGAGCCATGTCCGTAGCTTGTTGTCCTCATTCCTCTCCAGAGATTGGCATATTTTTAACATGAGGTCTTGATCTATATAAGCTGAGACTTTGCTTTAGCATGTGCAAGGTCACTGTGCTGATATCAGAGCATTTTCTGGGAGGGGAAAGCAAAAACTCTGTGTAGAAGATCAGCTCTAAACGCATGGTTTTGCCTGGAGCTGTGACTGAAGAGCTGATGTTGCAGTGAGAGGTGCATCTCCCTTTATTTTTATGGCCTCATCTCCTTTTATTCATGTTTATTTGTTGGAGCAGATCCAGAGGAGGGCCACAAAAATGATCAGTGGATTAAAATACTTTCCCTACAAGGACAAGCTGAGAGACTTGGGATTGTTGAGCCTGGAGAAGAGAAGGCTCTGGGGAGACCTTATAGCAGCCTTCCAGTACTTAAAGGGAGCCTGTGAGAAAGATGGAGATAAACTATTTAGGAGGGCCTAAAACAAGGGGAAATGGTTTTAAACTAAAAGAGGGCAGATTTAGACTAGCTATAAGGAAGAAATTTCTTTAGAGTGAGGGTGGTGAAATATTGGAACACATGTTGCCCAGAGAGGTGGTGGCAGAAGACTCATTCTGGGGGTTTTCAAGGTCAAATTGAATGGAGTTCTGAGCAACTGGATTTAGTTGAAGATGTCCTTGCTCATTGAAGTTGACTAGTTGACCTCTGAATGTCCCTTCCAACCTAAACTATTTTATGATTCTATGAAAACATTTGGTGGATTTGATATTGAGGGGAAAAAGAGCAAAAAGTGCTGAGTGCATCTGATTAACATAAGGGAGGCCAAACCCCAAATATATGTTACCTTATCATGGCTTCCTGGGATTTGTAATCTTCTGCATAAGCAGCATAGAAACCAGGCAGGACTCAGGGGCTAGAGGAGTTGCTTAAAATCATGGTCCTCAATTCAGACATCTGCTCTGTGGTAGGTTACTGGCATCAACTGAAGCCCAAGTTAATAATGATACACCTAAAACTTCTGAAAACTCAACAGGAAATGTTGCTTAGAACCAATTCCAGAAATTAAGAGAGAAATAGTCTCTTCATAACTCCTGCATGGGAATGTTGTAAAGCTAATTATACCCAGGACACAGTCTGTCATTTCCATGAATGGAAATGGTGATTGGAGCTGTGTAAGATTTGGTGCTTACATCTGAAGAAATATTAACACTTCCAGAGTGTATAAGCAAAGATAAAATTAAGTTAGTACCTTAATTAACCAGGTATAAAGGTAATGACATCTTTGTGGTAATTAAGAGAATATTATTACCTTCTAAAGAGTGATAAAAGCTACAATGTCTCTCCTCTCTGACTGCTCTGCTCTCAGCAGTTTCACTGCTGGCTGCGTGGCCTATTCTTATTTCCCTTTCACTCAAATTTCCATGCAGATCTTCTAGCCTGTTTTCCACTCTACTTTGGTCTCTTGAGGTCCCCAGTTCTGTAACTCAGAGAAGGGATCCTGTTTTGCTGCAGTAATTCCACTGACAGCAACTGCAATGCACTTCCATCAAAACGAGCCCTGATCTGCCCCTTTGCAGGCAGGGGCTCACAACTAAGCTCCCTGCCACGGAGATATTTCAGGGATGGTTCATCACATTTCCATTTTCTACCTTTATCTTCACTCTTCCTTTCTTAATATCTGTCTAAATGTTAAAAATAACTGTTTGAAACATATGTGGCAGGGACATTTATGCAGTGCTATCACATGCAAAAGTACTCTAAGCATGAAACAGAAGGCAAGAGTCTAACAAATGAAGTTGGTCTGGCACACCAACTAATGTTCCTACGACAGGAATGGAAGTTAAAACTACGTGCTGGCTGATGGCACACACCACAATTTCATTCTAAATCTTTGTTTTCATTCATTCTGTTCTCCTGAAACTTTCAGTTCTCAAAGTGATTTTGTCCATGGGAACTGTGTGCTGGAAGGGTTTGAAAACGTGGAGAAGCTTTCAAGTGCTTTTGAACTCTACCATCTTTTGGCAAGAGGTTCATTCAGAAAACACAAGAAGTAGGGTAATAACTTGCATAAGAATATATACAAAGAGTGAACTCAAGCTAGAAGGCTACCAGAGTAGTTGAGAGAGATGGGAGGGACATTATTAGCTGAGAGGAAAGGGACAGACCTGTGGGGCTGAATTACCATTGCCTCCACCCAGCTCATTGCTTTTCCATCAGATACTTTAGGAAAGCCACATTTTTCCCTCCATATAAAGCCAAACTGATCTAGAGCCTTAAAGGTGATCTAGACATCAACCTTTGCTAGGTTCCTCCTAGAACTGGCCTGCATCACAAAACATCATGTGTGAATGGAGGTTGGAGTGAGATGGGGGCAGGTCTCTTCTCCAGGGTTAGCAGTGAGAAGATAAGAAGAAATGGCCTCAAGTTGCACCAGAGGAAGTTTAGATTAGATATAAGGAGGAATTTCTTTACTGAAAGGGTTGTTAGGTTTTAGAACAGGCTGCCCAAGGAGGTGGTGGAGTCACCATCCATGGAGGTGTTTAAGAAATACATGGATGTGGTACTTAGGACTATGGTTTAGTGGCATGTTAGTAATAGGTATGGTTGGACTTGATGATCTTAGAGGTCTCTTCTAACCATAATGATTCTGTGACCTCCTGAGCCATTTCTCAATGTCCTACAGCAGCACACATAGCATTACTCAGCAAGACAGAGACTAGAAGTCAGACCAAGCAATTTTTCAGTAATGAGATCCCCTTCTTCCTTTCCTAAGTCAGGGAGAAGTCAGGAAATTAAGCCAATTTAGACTTTCTGTATGTGCATATATCCTTTTATCAGGTGTGCTCCCAATTTGACAGAATTCTCTAGCCTTCATTTAACAGTATTCCTGTGAAACATCAATTGTATTTGCTTAACTTGGAGGAAGCTGGTAGCATAGTACTCATCTGGTTTGTATTTAAAGGCTAGTTTAAACCTTCCGGAGGTACTTTAGTCTCCCCATTTATTCACATGTGAGTAGTGAATTTTAATAATTCATTTTTAGCTGCTTCTGCAAAGGTATCCCTTCAGATTCTGTCCTCTTAATTACCTTCTCATTCTGCACATCACAAACCACTGCTTGATGGTAATTCTCTTGAACCATGTGAAAGTAATAAAAGCACTCTAGCAGAAAAGTTTTCAGATGTGGACACATTGCTGGCCCAGGAGAGTCTGCATTTTGCAGATAATATTTTAACTTATGATAGTTTCTGTTTCAGAGCTAAAGTGCTGAAGGAAAATGCTCTTATTAACATGCTAAGTGAGTGTCTCCTCTGAAGTAATGATAACATCATCAAATTTCAGAACTGTTGGGGCAGCTAAAGCTAGAGAATTGATTGACTCTCTTGCAAAGTGGCTCTAATTCAACTAATTAGATGTTGAATGGGTGTTAAAGTTCAGCCTGAGTGATTCATTGCTTTTTCAGCAAATGTACCTTTCTCATTTAAAGTTTCTGGAAGTTAAAATACACCAGAATCAGAGGGAAAAACATGTGTTTGAATACCTATTTGTAAAATCAAGAGAAGCATGGCTAGCAGGTTGAGGGAAGTGATTCTTCCCCTCTACTCCACTCTGGTGAGACCTCACCTGGAGTGCTGTGTCCAGATCTGGAGCCCCCAGGGCAAGAAAGATCTGAATGTGCTGGAATGTGTCCAGAGCAGGGCCATGAGGATGAGCAGAGGCTGGAGCACCTCTCCTATGAGGACAGGCTGAGAGAGTTGGGATTATTCAGCCTGGAGAAGAGAAGGCTCTGAGGAGACCTTCTTGTGGCCTTCCAGGATCTGCAGGGGCTACAAAAGAGCTGGGGAAGGACTCTTTAGGATGTCAGGCAGTGATAGAACTAGGCAGAATGGACACAAGCTTGGAGTGTCTCACCATGAGGGTGAAGAGCCCCTGGCCCATGTTGCCCACAGAGGTGGTGGCAGCCCCATCCATCCCTGGCAGTGTTGCAGGCCAGGCTGGCTGGGGCTGGGAGCAAGCTGCTCTAGTGCCAGGTGTCCCTGCCCATGGCAGGCACAGGGGTTGGAACTAGATTATCTTTAAGGTCCCTTCCAACCCTGACAATTCTATGATTCTATAAAAATAGTGCATCTGGCACAAGGAATATAAAGCCTAATCATGCCTTCTCCACATAGAAATCCCACAAAAGAGTCAACTTTACCCAAATAATTTCCCTAAAGTTACCAAGATACTAGGTAAAATCTATATGCTATATGCTGGAAATAAGACCTTCAGATTGTGTGGTCCTAAGGATCTGTCAACAACCTTAATCACATATCCCCTGGTGGATGCAGGTCTTAAGCAGGTCTCTCCCATGGTTTCCTGTCCTGTGACACTGATTTGCTAGCACTGATGTTGGGGAGCTATAGGAAAAAAACCCCCACAAAACACCACCACCAAAAACCCAACCCCGAAAGAGCTGCAGATAAAGAGACCCATATTTGGAGACATTAACAATAAGGAAATGAAACAGCAGATAGATCCTACTGCAGTAGGAACTCTTGTAAAATTAGTCATCAGTACATGTCCCCCTGGAAAAAGACTGATTGAATCTATTATTAAACAGTCCAGGCCTCAGCACAGAGCCCTGAGGGACACCACTTGGCACTGATCTCCAGCTGGAATTTGAGCCATTGAGCACTATCCTCTGGATGCAACCAGCCAGCCAGGTACTCCCTAGGTGTTGGAAGCTGCAGGTAAATGTGCCTTCAAAAGTTGCTGCTTATTCTCCAGTTCCAGTGAAGATTTCCTTCCTTGCTGTCACTTGCAGGTCAAAAGAGCTCTGTGTTTCTCCTTCATGTGATAATTAGCAGAAGCACTCAGATGAGATCTAGCAGACTTTGCACTGGTTGCTCTCCTGGGCAATGCTGCAAGAGGCAGGCAGTTTTGTTTAACATCTTGATAAATAATTTGGAGCATTCACAGGCATCTCAGGCTGGTGTCACTGCTCTCATTCCTGTTCAAGGTTTGGTCCCTTGGCCAATTCATAATCCATTTGCTAGCACTCACAATCAACACACACAATACTTTCCTGCACAGTTGACAGAAAACACAGGGATTTAAGAGAGGAAATATAGGGAAGCTTGATTCAAAGCAGGGAATCAGAGCAGACATTATAAACAGCATAAAATTGCCACCATCAGCTGAGCAGCAGCAGGTATTTGGTCTAAAGTACTTTACAGAGTGTGACAAGGATTTATTTCAAGTGCTTTATCAAGGCCAGAGCAGGCACCAGTCAAGGTAAACCTTGCTTTTGGAAATGTGCTGGCAACACCCAAGCAGCAAATTTTCCAATGAAGTACAAAGCACATCTTGTGAATTCATAGGCAGTCCTAGTTTCATATTTCCTTGTGCATTTGTGTCCAGAACAATTTATATAAATCTTTCACAGAATATTTCATGAGATTCTATCTCAAATGCTTCACAAAAATGGTATTCTCTCTCCCCCATGTTACATTTCTATTCAGAAAAGCAATGAAATTAGTTTCTTCTGCTTTCTTTTTAAAAATAAAGTTATTTTTATGCTGATTTACATGCAGCCAAAACATACCCTCCTTATTGAGGATGCAGATGCTGCAACTTAACTAAGGGCATGGCTGCTATCATTTGTATTCCCTTTCATTAGGCAAGGTGCTCATAGGTTTCTTCCTCTTCAGAGTTTTACACATTATTTCATTACTGATCCTAATTGAATTAATCAGGTGGCACCTGCCAAGTTCTCACTTGTTACTTACTGAGTAAGTAACAACTTGCTCAGCACTAATAATGTGTTTTATTGATGAGGATGAAGGTGTGCTGAGTGAGCCTTGATGAGGGGAATGTTGGATGCCACACAGGACAATGGATAGCCTACCTTTGGGAAATAGCTCTGGGATGGAAAGGAATTCTGGAGCATTTCATAAACCAAGAATATAATCCTGAAGTAGGATTAGAGCTCCATTCATTGTCATGATGCAGCTGGGAAAAAGGCAAAAGGCTGATACAGTTAAAATTGGGTTTGCTCTTTTCCCACCTTGTTGAAAGCAGTGGTTTCTCTTGCAGTTTTCTGTCAACAACAAAATCAAAAGTGTTACAAAGAACTTTCAAAGATCATATTTTAATTGAGATTTCTTTTAAGGGTTTGTCTATATTCTTTTGCTTTTCATGAAAAATAAGATAACGTTTTGGGTTGTTGGTTTTTTTTTCCTTCCTTTTGTCAACGGAAAAAAATGAGAAAAGGGAAAAAAAGAAGAAAGCTAAAATAAGGCTAAAATGTTGACAGATTTTTTTGATTAAAATTGTAAAAATATTAAAGTACACAACAAAAAATGTTTCCAAGGACTAACAGTGATCATGAACTCTACTATTTCCAGCCAGAGATTTGTATCTGTTTGGAAGAGAAGACTCTTCTCATAAAAATTTCCAACTTTTAAATTTATTTTCATCTTTTATCAGGCTGAAATACAGAGAAAAAAAAGCCAGAAAAAACAGAAGTAAACAACATTGGCATGTAATTTCACACCTGGTAAGTTTTCTGCCTGTAACATACAGGTTCATGAGATATTTGAAAGCTACATATGTTGTTTGATGCAGAGATTTTTATTTTTCTGAGGAATAAGCACACATTTTCTTTAACAAAACTCAAATTTTCTTTGGGAAAAGTTGACATTTGTGAGGAAAAATATTTTTGCAGTGGAAAACCATTCTCATAGGAAGTTCTCAAATGACACTGACTGCTTGCTTTCTGCCAATAAGTTTGATTTAAAGTAGTATTATTACACAGTTTCCTGCTATGCCCATTAGATGTAACAGCATGATATGGAGCTTGACATTTGTTTAATTTTTATTCTTCTCAGCTTCAATTAAAGAAAAAGCTGAAGAAGCCAACTGAAATGAAGAAAAAAATCACTTTAAGCTTCACAGCTTGATTTTTTTCCTTCTGACATGATACAAATTAGCTATTCCTATGTAGCACAAAAGGTCTCGAATCTTGTAAGCTCCCTGCAGCTCCATCATGTTGTGCATATTCACTTTCCACAAGGCATCTGCATTTCTCCTTCTCATAGCAATTTTACTTTGGGCTTTAGAGGAAAACATAACAATGGACTTTGAGATAGTCTTTATAGCCAGAAGATCTCACAGAATCACAGAATGTTAGGGATTGGAAAGCACCTCTGGAGATTACCTAGTCCAATCCCCCTGCAAGAGCAGGAGAACCTAGAGCAGGTGTCTCAGGCTCTGTCTTTATGTCCAGCAGATCTGGATCCATAATATGGTCCTTAGCACAGCCTCTTGGTGTATAAGTGGGTGCTGAGGGAGAGGATTAGCTTCATCTACAGCAACATTTGTCTGCTATACGATGCCCATGAGGCAGCAATGTGCCCTTGTGGCCAAGAGGCCAATGGCATCCTAGGATGCATGAANATCATCGTCACGCTGAGGGCAGGTTCCTTGGCTGTTATAAACAAGGGGTACATCTGGTGAATCAAAATGGCAATCTGCAGAGCCTGGAATGAGACTTCTGAGGGTACCAATAGTCCTCATTTCCTTTCCCAGTTTCATCTCTTCTACTTCCTAGAGGAATGAATTTGCAATTCTCCTTGAAGGCAGCAGCTGTCTGCAACCCAGCATCCCTGCACCATGCTGCCAAGCCTGCAGGGAAGAGCAGTTGTGGGGACATGAGGTGGTGGATTTGCATGCAGAGGTTTTTTTTGTCTCCAAAACTCTGCAGAGATGTCATATGCAAAAATTTTCATGGTCAGGATTCA
This sequence comes from Bucco capensis, assembly GCA_013396975.1. NCBI lineage: Eukaryota > Metazoa > Chordata > Aves > Piciformes > Bucconidae > Bucco > Bucco capensis. The sequence goes on from VWZO01016178.1 coordinate 13,593, forward strand.
CACATGTAAACAAGATTTGGATGAAAGCAAACATTAAGCAGAGATTTAGCTAACTGGGTTAGTTAGAAGCTGGAAGCTTCTGCTAGAAGCTAGAGCTCCACAGTAATGATAATCTGAATGGCACAGCTCTATTGCCAGTAACTACACAAGCAGAAGTTAGACCATCATGGTGTTTTTCTAGTAATTGATATTCAAACATTCTGAACTGGATTTTTACAAAGCATCCTGCATCTGAAACAAATAGCTGGTTCATGGAAAGCCTAATGAAGGTCAGAACCAAAACAAATAGGAAATAAACTCCCTATTTTCTTGTCACAGCTACAAAATCACCCTCCATTCCCATTCTGTGTTAGTGACTATACAGAGCTTAAAGATTTCACTGTCACACAGCATCCTATAGGGTGGAAAAAGCTTACTACAATAGCCTTTCTCAAACTATGTTTACAAAGAATTTATTTGCTGAAACATAATCCTGGAGATTTGTTTATCTGACTGGAATATATGTAAGCTAAACCCCAAATCTTTCAGCTATATTGTCATTTGCACAGTAAGTGGTAACTTGTATTAAACACGAACAAGAAACATTGTTTAGAGATTTTATACTATTCTTTGAAAGTATGCATGTTTTCTATGTTTCCAGAATAAAATTTAAGCTACTATAGCAGACCCACTGGGATAGTAATGTATTTTACTTATGCATTTTATTGAGGCCATCCTTTGGATGTGAATTCATCCATGGCAATTTTCGTTAAGGCATTTTTATTCTCTTTCTATTAGATATTAATTTCTCTCTCTATGGAAATACTGCATCAGACAAACAGTAATTGAATAAAGAAAAAGGGAATCTGGTTTTGAACTACTTATTTTGGAGAAATGCAGCTGGATGGTTCTTGTCAAAAAGAATATGGGTAGGTTTTTATACCATGGCTTTACTCTCCAAAATGCAGATTCAGTGAGACTAAAGGCAAAACAATATACAGTTGACCATGGGGAGTGACAATTTTTGTTACTAGTGTTTAAAGACTTATCTGCTAAAATATATTAATAAGCCAACTTTAAATGCTTATAAATAGAACCTACTCTAGATTTTGTTGTAATGGAGATCAATCTAGAAACTTTAGACCTGCAGATAGATTTCCTGGTGTTAGATCAGAATCACAGAATTATTAAGGTTGAAAGAGACATCTAAGATCATCAAGTCCAACCATCCCTAGCACTATCATACCACTAGACCATGTCTCTAAATAGAGCATCTATATATTTCTTCATCACCTCCAGGGACAGTGAATCCACCACTGCTCCTGGGCAGCCTATTCCAAGAATTAACAACCCTAAATCCCTAGATTCTTCTGGCTGTGTAGGATACTACTGGCTTTGAAAACACTTGGTATTTTGTATTCCAGGCTTAGCAACTTAAAGCCAATTTGTTTATTCTCTTTTCTACCTTTAAAGAAGTAAGATCACTCTGGGATATCAGCAAAACTTCCCCTCTCCCCTGACAGATATTAGGCTTTACAAAGAACAATAATTCATCCTGAAACTTTGAAGATTTAGGGTCCAAAGTGGCAAACTGTCAGCATATACATGAGAAGAGAGTGCAAGTGATACAGAATGTTTCTTGATCAGGATAATCTTGGAACAAATATGATCTAAAAGCTGAATCAAAAGGAAATTAGACAGAATTCTTTCTCATGAGAATCAATGGTGACCTTGTGCATACATTTATGGAATAGACAGTTTCATTGGATTTCTATTTAGCAATCCCCACTGACACTGCTCTAAATAGACTATAGCACACAGAGAACATACCCAAAATGATCTTCTCTAATTGTAAACCAGAGGACTTCCCTCTTGGGCATTAACTTTGAAATCATTACCATGCATAGTAAAATGATCAGATGGCAGATGTAGGGGCTCTGACAGATTTGTTCTTTAAAAATAATATAAGAAGGAAAGAAAAATGCCTCTGGTTGAAGTTTTGAAGGGAACAAAATTGTTATACACTGTTAGAGAATTTGGTATAAAACTTTGCCTTTGGTTTTGCACCATTCTATTTTACTGTAGCTATCATTGCTTTTATGGTAGTGTGTTTTATAGAGCACTTCAGCATTCATTTTACAAGCCTTTGTGTTAACCATTTATAATGATACTGTAGAGGAGTCCTGTTTTTACCATTTGTTCCCTGTTTTTGCAGCTTGATGAGTAAACTTTTTGCCATATTCTTTATCCCAGAACCAAAAAAAAAATATCCCAAACTTTTATAGCATGTCACAGCATTTTGCTTCCACATTACAGTAATAACTTAGTCTTTGGAAAGACTGGCAAGAAATATGTTAAATGCTGTTGCAGGCATTTACTTTCTCTTATCTTGCTTACTATTAGCCCTGGGCCTTTCTGCTGAGGGTCCATGGTTGAGCATAATATGTGGTGAAATGGGTTTAGCCTGTTACAAACTATCTTATCAGTCCAAATTCTAATTTTAGACAGTGTCAAAGAACAGTCTGAATAATTGGAAGCCAGACCTATAGGCAACAAAGGCTCAGGTTCTTGCACTGAGTACATTCAGATTGAACTCAGTGGTTTTTTATTCTTTAGGATTAACTAAGAATCAGAACTGTGAGCTGACTAAAGAAGTCAATTCTCAGTCTCTTCAAAACAATTCTTCTAAAAAAAAACCTTTACAGGATGGTTTACTAGACAGCATCTTGGAGCCAAAGGGATTTAGCTGCTCTCTTTCAACACGAAACAAAACCTACAAAAGAAGATCTGACTCTGTGCAACAACAAATAGATATTACTTGCCCAGTGGCTGTTTGAGAGCTCTAGTTCAACACTTGCAGATGATGTTTTGTAACCATTTGTAGACAAGCAGCCTATGGGCAAGTAGCATTTACTTTTTAAAGCAACAGTGATGAAAAACACGAGAAGTTTATAGACAGCATTCAATATTTCTGGGGTACAAGTAGGTGTGAACGAGGCACATGCTAAGACAGTTATGGTTTGATTCTAAATCCTTCCCTTCCTAGTTCACAGATGATGAGTGCCATGTTTTATCAAACCATTCTGGATTAGAGTAGCTCAAAGATGTTATTACATCAAGGCTGACATAACATGATATGACCTGACAGGCTTGATATAACCTCATATGATCCCACATTTATCAAAAGGATCATTTTGTGTAGCTGAACACTGTGTTTGATGCTATTTAAGGCTAGTATTTATTTTATACATGTCTTTAAAGACTTTTCTAACTGGAAAGAAACAGGAAAACCCCATTTCAAGTGTTTGCATGTGCCAAAAGAAGAGTTTGTGAGGATAGTAAAAAGAAACAACATCACTAGTAGTGGCACAGTTACAAGAGGGGAAAAAAAATTTCCTTGGTGAGATGAAACCAGGATCAGAGCAAAATCCTTTCAGTGTTGCTCATCACAGCTAATCCTGACCATGCACCTACACATATGCCATTTGCTGTTCATCACTCAGCACAGAAGGTTTCCCAGAGCAGGTGTGATGGAGCTGCTCTCCAGGTAAGCAGTCCCAGGAGTGCTGTGCCATGTCTGGGTTCCTAGTATAACAAAGTGAAATAGCTGTCATTATTTCTGACCCTTCTAGTATTTACTGCTGTCACATATAGGCCTCACAAAGACTAATTGTGTAGGCTTTCTAGACCAATCCTGACCTTGTTCTCTGCAACTCAGGAAATGCAATAAAAGATGTTAGCAATAGAAATGTTTACTGTCCAAAAGGTGAAATACTTCTTTCCTTTCCTCCTCCTTTTTTGGATTTCAGTTTTAATTTGTGGTCTGAGGAGAGGAGTGGAAGGATTAGTGGGTGGGGGATGTGAAGATTTAACTGATCACCCTATAATGCTTTTATCTGTATCTGGAAGACTGTCTTTATGATGACTGAAGTGGAAAAAGCATCTTATGTGTGACTGATATTATCTAATTCAGGTAACTGCCTGAAGATGAGATGATTCATAGCTCAAAATTGCCTATTATTTCGACCAAAAATCTAGAGCCTCGACAACTAGCTCTGATGTTGACCTCTGTATTTAGAAGCTTGAAGTTAAATCAAATGAGTCCCCTCCTTGGGTTCTAGAAGGATTAAAAACTGTATACACAAACCTGGAATAATACAAGCATTAAGGAGAAAGTAGTAAGTGCTTAAGATACCTTTATCTGTTAGCTCTGCAGTGTGTCCTTTCTCTCCTGCAGATGTACACATCATTAGAGTTTGCAACCAGGAGTTACCATGAGCTAGGGTAGTGCTTTCCCAATTCCTCCACAAGTAAACATCTCTTATAAATTCCATGTATCTTTTCTCTGAACTGGGACCATGGAATTCTGCTCAGTGTTTGTGTTTTGCCACAGGGTTTTATCCTTTGCCTGTAGTCAATGAAAAACTCAGTGTGATTTGCACCAGTTATTTCAAAGTGGTGCCATTCCAGTGACAATAAAACAGAGCCCAGAAACTCTACTTTATGTCACCCTTTCAAATATGGAAGCTAAATTAAATTGGTATTGTTATGGACTCCAATTTTCTTTGTTTTTAATTTGTCATATGATTTGTTGCATCTCCTTGGGCATATGAGTCAAAATGTGCTCTATATTACATTCCACTATGTTCTCCTCATATCTCAGAAATCTCATGCAAGGGAAATATAGCCTGATGGTGCTGGCATAGAATGAGACTTTCAAACAAAATATACTAATCTTTTAAGCATCATCAAACAGCAATTTTGGTCACAGTTGCCAAGAACTACTCAGATGCAGCTTTAACCAAGGAAAGAATGGATCTTTCTTTCCACCTACAAATTTGGCAAGTGGACACAAACAGGCAAATTTTACTCAGAATTGCTTGGCTACTGAGTGTCAAAAGGATGCTTTTCTATTCAATTTATGCTTAATGAACATTGCTAGCAATTTCATAGGAGTATTCAATGGTAAATATTGTAACTGCTCTGAAAGAAGTCATAATGAAGCACACAAATGGTATAGAGATTAGGGAAGTTTTGGTTTAGTTTGTTTTTAAATAACCATGTCCAGGCAATAGAAAAAGAGCTCAAGAGACATTATGAAACTTGCCTTGATTTATTCAGAATGTCTGTAAAAGAGACTTTAACCCAAAATCTTACTTGTGGGCAACCCTATGTTTCCCAAATAATTGTGGATCTGAAAGAATAGATTCCCATGGTTTAGTCTAACTCTTCCTATAATATAAGCAACCTATTCCAAATAGCAGGACTAATATTGCATAGCTTACCTCATCAATCTCTTCATATTAATTTATACCAAAAAAAAACCCCCAAACTCAAACTTTTTTTTTCCACTGAACCTTTTGTGGTGGATGAAAGATTTCAGGATTTGCTTCTTCTTATTTTTAGAACTTTATATAATCTTGAAGTGAGTGTTTCTGTCTTCTGAAAACCTCTAAATTAGTATTTCCCACTCCTAATTATCAGGTTACCTAACACTCTTACAGTTAACTGGAGAGTGGTTCATACTGTGTAGGAAACACCTGTCATGGTAAGAAGAGAATTTAGATAGCTCTGGAAAACAGGAGAGAATTTAGATAGCTCTGGAAAACAGAAGAGAATTTAGATAGCTCTGGAAAACAGGAGAGAATTTAGATAGCTCTGGAAAACAGAAGAGAATTTAGATAGCTCTGGAAAACAGGAGAGAATTTAGATAGCTCTGGAAAACAGAAGAGAATTTAGATAGCTCTGGAAAACAGGATATGCTGATAACTTTCCTCAGTAAACCATGGGAAGATCTACACAACTCAGACATCCACAATGAATAGATAGTTAGTTAATTCATTAAGCAATCATTAAGAAAGACTCTATCAGTTGTAACAGGCTGTTCTATTCCATAGCAACAGAACTGATAGCTTCTGTACAAAGTGTTGTATCTCAGCAAAGAAAGTGAACCAGAGAGGGAAAGCTGCTCTAAACCAAAAGAGGAGTCTGAGAAGAGTGGTATAGCAGTAGTTTTCCAGCTCAAGAACTACATATAAATGTTTTCTTCAGAGAAATCAGACTTTTGGGTGGTTTATGATACTGGATAGATCCCTGTTTGTATAGGACAGGTGCTCACATAGGTGTAACTGAGTCTCACCAGGAGGATGAGGTCTTGTGAAGCCATCTGGCAAGTGAAATTTTGTGCAGGATTCATTTTGGAAGTCAATTGGGGACTGAAAGAAATGACATCAAGGGCTAAAAATGATCCACATTATATATATATATCTATATGTATACTGGCATGTGTGTAAATGTTCTGTGTACTGATTCTTTAAAGTACTGATAGAGCTGCCATCCTGATTCACTAGGTTAGGGCTGCCACAGTTTACATGGCAGCTGAAATGCTATTTAGTTAAGAAGAAATTTAGTGTCCTTTCACTATTTCTTTTCCAAAGGTAACAGTTGTGCTCTATCTGAATGGGGAAAAAAAAAAGTGATGCATGTGCTTCCTCCATTCCACAGAAGTGGCAAAGGCAACTATTTCTTATTTTATTCACTTGCTATTCCTGAACTGATTTACTACCTGATAACAAGTGTCCAGTTTTGTTTGTCATAAATTGTTACAGTAGAATTCGTGTGTGATGTTACTTCTCTTAAATTAGTGGAGTTCCACTGTATATCGATTTGTCCTCATCATTAAAAAAATAGGTACAATTAATAAAAACCTCATCTATGAATTCCCAACTTTTAGGTAAATAGCTTTGTAGATAAGAATGGTTAAACACAATGTTGGTGATGTTCCCCAGGTAGCCAGATTCCAGAGTTTTCCATCAATAATATTAAAGCAAGTTTTTAAGGGCAAAATGACCCTGCAAGTTTAATATTCCTGCCAAAAATGAGATGAATAACTACCCTTTTATTGATCACTTACATGACTTAATGAATGACTCTTCATTAGGGTCCTGAAACTAAAGATGGACATGAATTCAAATGACTGTGGAAATTGTGTCTCAGGACAGGGAAAAAAAAGGTGACAAGTTAAAAAAGAAACAACAACCAAAAAAAAAAATAGAGAGTTATTATTTGTTCTCTAGGGATTGATTAAGTGTGTCAAAGGCAGTGAGGCAGTAATCTCTCAGTCTCTTCACTTCAGTGGGAGGTAATGAAATTTAATTAGTGAGAAGAGACAGCTTTCACACTGAGGAGAGGAGTGGAGACAAAACAGAGCCATCAATGCGCAGAGACAATAATGCTACAGTACATAACAATCCCCATTAACAGGGAATTCATAGGCAAAGCTCTTTGGCCTCCACTCTTTGTTGCAGGGCTTTCTCTTTATAAATAAAAAAATAAAGCTGAAAAATGAGATGAAGTTTTATTTTTATTAATGGTAAGAGGTTTAGTTCTGCTAGAGCTGAAAGCAAAAATACAGTCCTACTCCTTCACAATTTATGAGTCCTTCCAAGGTCAGATTAACATGTTCATGGGTGTGGAGGTGTGTGTGTTCCCCCATTAGAAACAGTAGTTGGTTTGTTGTTTGTTTATTTTTTGTTTTCCTTTTTGGCTTGCTTATTTTTATGAACTTATGTGCCCTGAAGTTCCAATAAATACTATTTTATTAGTAAAAAATTAAAATATTTTATTAAATATAATTTAATATTTAATA
>VWZO01016178.1:21419-32150 GCA_013396975.1 Bucco capensis
ATATAATAAATTATATTATATAGTATAAATTATAAATTATATATATTATAAATATATGTATTCCTATTTAATAATTTTATTTAATATGTAATAATATTTACTATTTTATTAATAAAATATTTTATTCATATAATTAATATTAATATAATAAATATTTCTTCATATAATAAAATATTATTTTATTAATTATTTTTATATTATCATTTTATTACTTTATGTTATTATTTCCAATAATTAACAATTTATTAACTGAGTTGTCATGTGCTTGGATCTCAAGAAGAATCCAAAGGTAAAGTTTGGTTGTAGGTTATTTACGAATGCACCTAGAAACATTCACAGCGTTGGACCATGCAGAAGCATTGTAAGGCCATGCCTAGGATCTCAAACTCATTGCAATAATTGCTTCACATTAAAATTCACATTAAAAAGAAAAGAGTTTCTGGAATCACTGTTTGCAAGCAAGAGCTTGGAAATATGCCCGAAACATTCCTGAAAGGATGATGCATGTCAGCTATCCAGCAAGTCCAAAATATGGCCTGAGTGACACCCAAAGATGCTTCCAGAGGAAGGAGATCCCTCCAGCCCAGCCCAGGCAACGATGCTTGCTCAGCTCAGCCAGGAAGGGATGATCCAGAGGTCATAAATAAATCACAGAATCAGAATCACAGAATCATTAAGGTTGGAAGAAATCTCTAAGATCATCAAATCCAACCATACCTATCACTAATATATCACTAAACCATGGCCCTAAGGAGAGCATCTAAATGTTTCTTAAACACCTGCTGGTTGAACACAGTCAGGTTGGACCCCATCTTAGTACTTTGAGATGTAGGTCTATAAAACACTTATCCTAACTAAGGCAGGATAGTGGAAACCTAACAGAAACATTTCATTATTGTTCCAGAACAAAGATGATTCTTTTTTTCCAAGTGGCAGAGGTTTTATGCCATTCTAAGAAAAAAAAATGAATAAAATATATCTACCCTCAGATACTGCTTCTTTAATGCACTTAAAAGGTAGGTGTATGGATAGTCATGTTGAAGTGTTGCCTACATATATTCACAGTGCTCATGCCTGTATGTTTCTGATTTATTTTCTATACACTTGAATCTGAAGTTGCACTACCAGAACCTTCTCTATTTACATATTTTCCCATCTAGCTACAGCCTTTCCAGCAAAACTGCAAAGCAGAGTACTCGACAAGAGTGCCTGTGCACTTTAGTACTCCAGGTTCTATATCTCTTCAGCTGATGTAGATGAGCAGAGCTCCACTGATTTTAATTGCATTGCACTCCCACTGAGTGATAAGCCTTGTCAAGAAACTACACCAATGCAATAAGTCCAGGAGCAGCTGACACTCTGCAGGAAGGAGGATTCAATCCACTCCAGAAGAAATCAAATGAGAATGTAGTAAGGGTTTTTTTGTTTGTTTGTTTTCTTTCAAGACTGAGTCTGCTTAGGGTTTTGCAGATTTTTTTTCTGTAGTTTTGAGGTGTTGCTTATGCTTTGACAACAGTTGTTCACTCAGCTGCTGAGCCTTATAACACTGGAAAAATAAGATGAAATTTAATTTAATCTTCTTATTGAATTGTGGTGAAGTTGATATTCACTTAAGGATGGGAGATGATGTCTTTCAGTGGAAGGTGAAGGAAGGTGAAAGCAAAAGGTTAGCAGAGGGTGGAGAAGACATCCTATTTAAAACTGTCTTGAAATTCTAGCCACTTTAAAAGACCTGGCTTTATGTGAAAATGCAGGTCTGTGTCAGAAGTTGAGCAATGAGGCCAGTGGTTTGAGGAAATCTGTAGCAAGATGCTGCAGGTTAAGGTGTAGATGTGGAGGGTTTGAGAGGACTATACATTCCAGTAGAGCTCTGGACAATGAGGTACATCCTGCCTTCTGGATTTTTTGGGGAGATGCAAAAAGCTGTGGAAGAAGCAAAACCCAGTAAGATGGCATTTCATTTTGTCAAGACTGGCTGCTAAGAGTTAACACACTGTCCTGTCAATGATGCCTTAGAGTCACACATCTCTAAGGCCAGAAATTACTTGTAGTTCTCCTAGACTCACTCCATAAATGACCCAGGCCATTGAATTCCATTTCAATAGTTACTCACTTGATACAAACAAACAAAAAAGCCAAACTCCTTAATGTGTTCTGTGTAGATTGTGTTGATTAATACTTTTACTTGTGTCACTTCTACTGTTTCTTACTTTCAGTCTGTTTTGATCTGAAATGTCAGCTTTGTCCTATCCCTCTACCTACTCTGTGCATTTTCAGCCTTTGGTCAATTGAATAAGCTTCATTTGATGTCCATCTTTTGTTTCTTTCCTCTTAATTTCACAGTCCATGAGGATTTCTGGGTTTGAAAAGCAGTAGCATGCAATTTGCATAACAAAAGGCTCAATCTAAATAATAATACATTTCAGAGTTACAATCAGGTATTGTTCACTGTGCCTTTGTATCACTTTTAAAGAGACAACATTAGAAAAGGCTATTGAAAGCATATGAAACTAGCCCACCAACCTTGATTTTGCCTGTGTTTGTTATATAGAAGAAAATAAATATATGTTAAAAGTAGAGAATGGGAAAAATGATCTAGTTAGAATACAATGTCTTCAGGTATTAAGCTACATTGTTTTGGTAGGTAAAGCATTTGCTAGTATTCAGAAGTAGTGGGTGGTAGTTTTAGGACACTGGTCCCAATAATATATTTTTCTTTTTAATTCATATTTGAGATGTTTGGTTTTCAGCTATATTTGAATTTCCCTGTAGATCACATGCAGTCATTTCCCATCTGCAGCTGAGATTTAGGGAAGAAAGATATTCACTATCAGAAATGAGATCAGTATTGGAAATGTGTGTGGTTACTTCTCAGTAAAAATCCTTAGCAGTCCATTTCCCCAAACCCTGGGGGACTTGAAATGAAGTAAATATTCAATTAATTGAGAAACATGAATTTACTGAGTACCTGAAATATTAAATTAATGGTGAAATATGATGTTACTCTGAACCTTATTAACAACATCAGTATCTAGATCTAATAACTCTTCAAAAGGGTGGCAAGTGTGATGAACATTTTTAACTGTGGAGTGCCAAATACTTGTTATTTGTTTACCTTTAGCAGTTTGGTACACCTACCTGTTATTTCCCATAGGGTAAATTATTTGGGACAGGGAGTTTTACTTTATTGTATATTTCTACCTGATGAAGCTTTGTAGCTTGAGACTCCAACTATTATTCTCCTAAACATAGAAAATTGCACAACATATCTACTACTTATTAGGAAATAACAGAGGAATCTCCAAAGACACTTTATGGACATCAGCTGCTTTTAAAATCTTCATTATGGTAATTTCTGCAATTATTCTTTTAATTATGGGTATTTCTACACTGCTTGTGTACAGCATCACTTTTACTAGATGTTCATAAAGATGGGAACAGATGTCCTTGGCTTTCATGTGGTGCTCTAAAAGATTAGCAAGCATACTCCCACTGAGTAATTGAAGCTTCATGCATGATCACCTAAACAATGGACATATGATTCAGTTTTTGACATAGACAGTATATGCCAAAGTGAATTTGACAGCTCAGTAGTCACAGACCCTTTAGGGTAGAATACGTGCTCTTAACTGATATTAGAACACGATCTCTTAAAACAAAATAATTTGCAGTACCACCTGAGCTATGCAAAGAATAAAGCCATGAATATATGTAGATAAAAAGAACAAATATCAGAGCTATGAAAACTATCTATCCAGGAACAAGCCTATGAAAATCAACAGAAGGTGCAATTTATATTTCAGATTTTAATATTTGGAGTAAGTCCTTGAAAGTTATCATTGTATAAGCAAGCTGGGAAAAGATTTGAGAGTAGAAAATGTCAGAAATATTCAGGAATGGTTTAGCAAAGAGAGAGGCTTTTGGTTATGTTCAGACAACAATGCTTGCAAAGTGCTTTGGAGGTGAGAGTAACTACTACATGGTGCTCTCATGCTAATGATGCAGCCAGTGAATCCCCTGGAACAGCACTTCTTCAGGACAGGAAAAAAGGCAAGGAAAAAGAAGGCAACTCTCTTCATCTGAGCTCTGGGAAGTGAGGCAGAGATCTACAACCAGGTCTGCAATTAGGGTCTCCCATGCCTCCTATGACAATTCTTAGAGGACTCTGACTTTGCCCAGGCACAGTCTGAAAATCCCTTGTGGTCTCCTGTGGCCCCTGGTGCCATAACTGTGNTTCATGGGCAGCTGTAGAAGATGAGAGCTCCAGAGACATGGCATCAATGCTACCCAGGAACATGACACAGCTGCAGTGGGAAACTGCAGCTCTGAATTAAATTCCACAGTATGCTTAGCCCAGGTCAGAGTTCAGGTTTGAGACTTAGCCACATTCAAAGTGTTAAACCCTTGATGCTGTTCCTTGTACTGGGCTCAGGATGAAGGCAAGCCAGCCCACCAGCTGAAGGAGCTACATTAAACAATCACAGAATCATTAAGTTTGGAAGAGGTCTCTAAGATCATCAAGTCTAACCATCTACCTATCACCATCATGCTACTAAACCATGTCCCTAAGTACCACATTTATATGTTTCTTAAAGCCCTGCAGGGACAGTGACTCCAGCACCTCCCTGGGCAGCCTGGGCCAATGCTTAACAACCCTTGCAGTGAAGAAATTTTTCCTGATATCCAATCTAAACCTTCCCTGGTGCAACTTGAGGCCATTTCCTCTTGAGAAAAAAATGGAAGGGGAATTGATGTGCCATTATAGATTGGCATATTACCTACAATGCAGGAAAACAACTGCTCTCAGCTTACTTTTCCTAACAATTATTGCCTATCCAAATCTCACATGTAACCAAAAGCATGTCAGCGAAATAAACTATAGAAATAAACTATAAAGAAGAAAAACCTTCTCTACAGGAGGAGGAAGAACAGGTCCTGGAGTATGTGGATTCACATGCACTGCATCCCTCCCATAGCTCTATGAACAAAATGACTAGAAATGTTTGGGATAATTCAAATTCATACAGTACTTTTTTCTTCAATTAAAAGCACTTAAAAACCAATGTGAAGCTAATAGAGTCTCTGACATGCAGGTATTTCATAGGTCATTTACAGTAGCAAACTCATCAAAGGTATCAATTTAATGGCAGGGGGGGAGTGGGCTTTCTGGTTTTGCCTTTATTACCATCAGCAGCTACAGCAGCATCATCACTTTCAGAGGCAAGTATAATCTTATCTGAATTAGTAATCTTTAGGACAAGTTAAAAATGATCTCATCTTCCTTGGTACCTCTCAGGGGACCCACAGGGTCTGCTGAGAAGCTGCCACATGACTCCTAACACTGAACCATCTGTAAACTTAAATTACTGTGTACAAAGTCATGAGCAATGTCATCTATTTTTCTGTGTCACCAATACTATATAATTAGAACAAGGTTTTCATCTACTAGAGAACATTGCTCTGACTAACTGCATGACTTTGCTGTAATGCTGTGTTTATTCTCTCTAAAATCAGCATCACATCTTAATTCATTCTTGAACTGCTAGTGATAGGATTGTATATGAAAATAATTTTAATTTCAACAAATAAAAGCAACCACAACATCCCATTATGTTGAAAGAATGGCTTACTTGACATCCTGATTCTGGTGCATACTTGAAAAACAGATTTAATAGTATATTATTTTTCCAGCAGAAAGTGAATGTAATTTTAAAACATGATATTTTAATGCAGTTACCTTCTCCTTAGAGAACTAATTTCATGATAACTAAAGATAAACTAGCTGATACATTTTCCTGTGTGTTAGGATAGTGCAATAAAATGGAACTTGTAGCAGTTAATGTTTCCAAATACAGCAGAGAGAAATGTCTGTTAAAGGGTTTCTTTGGCACTTTTTTACTGAAGTTTGTTTTGGGAAATACTTTTAGTAACAAAATAAGATGTTACTTTTTTTCTGACTACTTCTGTAATAATGCATTCAAGGCACTGTATATAAATGAAATTCCTCCTTTTATATGTAGGAATTGCTTAAGTAACACAGAATATAAACAGAACAGTTTTACCTATTTAAATAGCTCTTTTCTAAAATAAACTTCCTGCCAATAGAGAACTTTATGAATAAAATAGGATAACTGGAAAGTCCTGATTTTACTTAATGGAAACACACAGTTTCTATTAGGGACACATGTAGGAATGTGTTGATTCATTCTGCACAGGACAGAAAGGAATTTATCAATTAAATGAACTTATACTTCAGTTTGAATCAGTCTATTGTGAAGAAGCTGCTGCTTCTAGTCAAGAGATTCAGACTGGAAAAGTGTGATATAGTAAGAAAATGCTCTGATCAAGGCACCAAAGGCCTCATATCTGTAACTGATGTTCTTCAGTATAGAGTTTGAGTTTTGGTCTTTTTCAAAAGAGCAATAAGTTCACAAATTGATAATAAAATTGTAAGCATATGTGCTTAGGATATGAAGACTCTTGTAGAGCTCAGACCTACCTCTCAAGGTCTTCTGGGTCCCTCTAGCAGGAGCACATCCACTTCTCTTTCCATGTTGTGCCTGGGCCAAGAAGGATAAGCTTTGCCAAAACAAAGGGAGAGCAAAGAGGATGAAGAGTAACTGCTGAGGGGACACAAAGGCAGCTGGATATATTGGGTTCTACCTCCTGTGTCTAAGAAAATGTGTATTTCAGTCATCATTTTCAGCATCAATATTGTGTCTTAAACCATTCTTGTTAACTGAGCAATTGATACAACATTTAATAGTGATTATTGAAAGGGCCTTAGTACTGCTTTGGTTTAATCTCTTTCTAGAGCATGTCTAAGCCAGGAAAAACACACACTGGGAATAGAGACCTACTGTGTGTTTGCAACTTTATCTTTTTACTATCCTAAATTTCAATATCCTGGCTCACCTATTCTCTCTGGATTTTTAAGTGTGTTTTTACATCTAACATTTCCAGTCCTGACTGCCTAAGCATATGTAGAAGGTATATGGCAAATGGCAAAATAAACACCAGAGGATAAATATATCAGTGGCTGTGCCTTCAAATAACCCAAATATGTTAACTCTACCATAAAATCTTACTGTTATGTTGGGTTTTTTTTCTGCAAAAGATGATTCACAGCATGATTTCATGTGTAAGAGATGGAAACATGCTGTTACAGTCCTGGGAAGGACTGTGGCTGCACCATGACAAGGAAAAGGGATTCCAGTTTAAGCTGCTACAGATATTGAGATGAAGGCACCCACGCTGCATTCCCTTCTGCACTAAGTGGCAGTAGCTCTAGCTGATCAGATCATTCTTCTTACAAGTAAAGCAAATTTACTCAGCAAGCCCAATATAAAATACCAGAGTTGTGCTTGTTCAATCATAAGTGAAGAGCAGCAAAAGAGAACATTAATTGTTCTTTCGATAGCTGTTTTCAATCTAATTGCCAGGAACCTTTTTGCCAGGGTTATCTTTCCACTTCTCTAATGATATTAGTTGTCCTCCACTGGGTCCCTTCAACCCAATTGTGACTTTATTACTAAGGCAACCAGCTGGGTACTGCAAGCAGCAGTCATTTTTATTCATCTTCTCACAGTCAGACTGACAAAGCAGTGCTTTTAAACAGCATTTTTCTTTCATCTTTAAAAAGTAAGTCCTTAGGGAGCAGTACCAATTTACACTAGTTGAAGATTTGGATCAAAGAGCCTGAAAACCCAAGAGAGCACAGTGAAAGGAAGCAACAACCTCGGAAATGCAGCAACGACTGATCCATGTGATGAAGGAATCCCCAAAGCCTGCAAATACAGCACAGGTCCAGTTCTTTCATTAGCACCATGCAGTCAGTCCCTTACTGTTCATTGATGAGGAGAAGGGAACTGAAATTAAATCCCTGTCGGTTTTTGGAGGAGCAGTGGCTTAAGTATCTTCCCTTTCTGTTACTTACCCCTCCTCTGAGGCATGCAGAGTGGAATTTTTCAGCCTGTCACTTGAATCCCCTGCAAAAATGATGAATTGTCTTCTCTGTTCATAGAATCATAGAGTCATAGAATGGGCAGGTTGGAAGGGACCCTAAAGATCATCTAGTTCNCTGTGGTCAAATGAAGAATTCACTGTACATTAGCTTTATCCTTTTCTTAGTGATCCTGGGATTGGTAATCTCACCAGAGCCCTGGGAGAACTGAGTGGACTTTGACACCTTGATGTGGTTTGCTGTGATACTGCTAACATCAAAGGAGTGGCACGTGGAGAGGAGTTGCATTTAACATGCACACTCTGCCTTTGTTAAGTGTGTTTCCAATTGTCTAGATTTTGCCTCTGCAACTCTGAATTTTTGTCACTTGTGTGATTTCAGGCATTAAAGGTTATCTGAAATAAAGAAGTTGGTAGAAACCTACCTTAACCAAGGAGACCAAGTTATATGCCCACAATACCTCTGGTTTTATTTGGTGCTATAAAAGCTCAGTGCAAAGCTTGTTCAAGCACATTAAAATCTTTCTGCCCTAATAGAAGTTTATTCATGCTTTCAGTTTTTGATTTCTGTGAGGAGAAAACATGTAGTTAACCCTATTTCTGTTTACTCTGCTGAATCTATCTCTTTTTATATCACAATAAATTTCATCCTGTATTGTTAAATTTATATTTTCCTCTTTTTCCTTGCCTTTCAGGGATGTATTTTCTACCCTGCTCTTCTGCTTCCTGCAGTCAGTGCTGATCTATAGCAAAGTACAAATCAATTATTTTCATTTGGAGCAATCATGACTCCATTTCTTTGCTTTTTCACTGCAGTTAGGTAACTGTCATTTCCAGGTAGGTTCTTTAACATGGTTAGCTTACAACTTCTCTTTGCTAAGAGGACTTGCAATGAGCAGAGAGTGTTATGTTTACGTGGGACAGTCATGGTGAGCAGGGAAGTGCCCCATCAACCCATGACAAAAAGCTTTCTGTTATGATTTTGACTGGGGAAAGAAAGAAGTATTCACTATGGCAACCTAAATGACTCTCTCCTCATCCTATTTGCCCTCCCCAAACCCCACAACATGAAATGATATAACTGGAAGTTGTACTGATTTATTGCAGTACATGTTGCTGGCCTCATATTGTTCTTACTTCTGCTAGGATACTATTTCTCAGTCTAATCAATCTGCATTATTAATACAATTTCCACCAAACCTAGTTTTAATAACTTTATTTAAATATATAATATATAAATATATAGCAATACTATGTTATAGTATTTTAAGCAGTTCTTATTTTCCCTTTGCTTTTACAGCAGTTTTGCACTTGCCAGCTCTTACAAAGTTATTTAAGCAAGCTCTGCATGTTTTATATCTTAATTTTCCCTCGTAAATGACCTTTGTGCTAAGATGAACCTTTATGTTCACACTATTATTATTTTTCTGGTAGTCATTAAATACCTTACACACTAACAAAACCAAGGTAATAGAGAAAGGGCTAGTCTTGCAAATAATCTGATTTTTTATGATTATTTTGACAGATTCATCTACTTTAACTCTTCCATTTAATCTTTCCCATTTTTCTTGAGCAAGAGAAAGAGCAAATTTTCATTTTGAAGGGCTATCTTGTGAAAACTATGGTAAGCTATATTGGTTGGGATGAAACTTCTGATCAAAGAGAGTTTCAGGTTTTGCCTTGTTTCTCTTGAGCCTCATCCCCTTGTCCCTTGGACAGCTAGACTTTGCTTATGGGGATGTGAGCACCATGGCCATGGAGCTGTGAGGTAGCTTAGTTGTGCTGTTGTTTGGGATCCATGAAGCTGCCAGGACCACCATGTGGGAACAAGCTGCTAGGAGCTAGGGGAGCAGAAGAAGAGGAGGAATTGATAAAGGGAGGAAGGGAGATTCTGAATTTCCAGATGCTCTCTCTTAGAGGAATAAGCCAAAATCTCTGTGTGTTTCATCCATTTCAGCTTTGTCAAAGCTGGATTGAGTTTATATAATCCAGATACCAACATTCCAAGCAGGCTGCAGAGGGCCTGTTTGCAAAGGCCTGCAGTGAAAGGACAAGGGGCAATGGTTTGAAATTGGAGAAGAGTAGATTTAAACTGGACTTTAGAAAGAAGTTCCTCAGCACAAGGGTGGTGGAACACTGGAACTAACCAACCAACCAACCCTTCGGTTTGGAAAGCTTCCTGCTTTGACTGCTGCTTTCTTATGTGAATTGTTCCCTCCCTCTGGATGGAAACAGGTGATTCCCAGGCTGTGGAGACAGTCCCCAGGGAGCAAAGGCAGAAGGGGCAATGGTCACCCAGTAAGAGCAATCATCAGAGCACTAGGGTGACAAAAGGATGCAGGCTGGTATATTTGGTGGCTAGATGTGAAATATCTGCTAGGATCCTTCTCACTTCCCACAGTTTGTCAAGGACAAAAGGATGAATTTTGTTGACGTTGCTCATTTAATTCTTCTTTCTTATTACCCTTCCACCTTTATGTGAACCACTTTCTATCCCTAACAAAAGCATACTATAAAGAAGTGCAAAAGGATGCAATTGAAAGCTTTATACATATATTTATATAAATATATAACTATAATATATAATATATAAATATTAAGTATTATTAATATTATATATAATATATAAAGAAGTGCAAAAAGATGCAATTGAAAGCTTGATACATATATTTATATAAATATATAACTATAATATATATAAATATTAAATAATATTAATATTATACGTAATATATAAATAAGTGCAAAAGGATGCAATTGAAAGCTTTA
>VWZO01016178.1:32259-48049 GCA_013396975.1 Bucco capensis
ATAATATATATAACATATATATTGATACATCTACAAAGCTTTTTATACATATATTTCAAACATTACTTAAAATGAAGGGTAAATAATTACATTATTAGCAGTGACTTTCAAATTCTGAAAATCAGGAA
Source organism: Bucco capensis (assembly GCA_013396975.1). Classification (NCBI taxonomy): domain Eukaryota; kingdom Metazoa; phylum Chordata; class Aves; order Piciformes; family Bucconidae; genus Bucco; species Bucco capensis. The sequence continues at coordinate 32,388 of VWZO01016178.1, forward strand.
TTTTCCTGCTTAGAGTTTCATGATTCTGAAAAATCTTCCTTGAAAAAGAAAAGGAATATCCAGTGTGGGAAAAAATAGCATTTGGTACAAAGTTCTCTATGCCACACATCTATGAATTTTGCAATAGAGAAAGGTATAGTCATATAGCTTAAAATATTGAAGACTATTTAATGAACAGTTATCTATAAGATATTCATGGGGGAAAAGGGTTTTGAAACAACCTTAGACTCTCACTAATTCACAAAGAAAAAAATGATTCACTGATAAGCTTTCAAATGCATTTCACAAGTGTGTTTAGCTTGAAGAATTCATCCTTCTCTAATTCAGGCTGAGATACAGGAGGTCTTGATCACTCTCAGTGCAAAGAGGCTGAACTGCTTAGCTTAAATCAGATAGGAGCCACTAGTAGCAACTTCATATTTAGTGTTAAAAGATGCAAAGCTTTTTATGCTAAAACTGGAAAACGTCTTTTTAAATCATGCTGCTGGGTGTCTGGATGGCAACATGCATCTTTCTGTGACAGGAAGAGAAAATATGAGAGAACTTCTTATATATATATATACACATCCATTTGAGATAAAGGACTACCTGGAAAGCACAGAACTATGCTTTCTTTGTAGTGCTTTAACTCCTTGAAGACTCTACAAGACATATAGGTAATATCACTAACAGATTGTTTATTGCCAGTGATAAAATATCTACAAGAGATGGCATAAGAGGATAGTGTTAGAAAGATAAATCACTGATTGAGTCCAGATACTTTGTAACCAACTAAATAGCAGCTAAATCTTATGCTTCTTCAAGCAGAAGTTCATAGATGAGGCTTGTGGACCTTTTCAGTAGTTAATCTCATTAATTCCTGTTTTCATCCCAAACAAGGTTGTGGTTAGTTTACTGAGACAATATAAAAACTGGAAAAATGGGCTTTTTGGTGGAAAGAAACCCTATTGCTACAGTCACAGTAATTTAAAATCTTTCTTAACACATCTTAAGAATCTCAATGTTTCGCTGGGAAATGTAAAATAAATTGGAAAACACAAACTAGATCTATTTCCATCCTTGATCCACGAAAACAACACAGATTGCTACGATGGCAAACAAAGGAGTGTGAAAACATTGATTTTGTTGCAAAGGATGTGTTATTTGCATCGAAGTGAGTGACAGCAGAAACTAGACTGAGGCAATTTTCATTCTGCTGCAAGCAGGAGGATGTGTGAGAGGAGGGAAGGCTAGGCAGAAGAAATTAGCTCTGCAGAGCCTGTGGAGGGGAGAAGGGAACAGGGGAGTACAGAGAAGGGGACAAGGTCCCACCAAGGAAAAACACCAGGACCCAGGAAATGCCACAGGCACCCAGACACCCCTGTGGAAACAGGTAAAGCCTCATTAAACCTTACCTCATCATCTCACAAAGCATTTTGCTCCCACTTCTCATTTGCAGTCAGTGCCCAGGTAATGCAGCCTGAAGTTGGCTCAGCAATGCAGTCATGTCTTGGACCAGTGGCAACAGAGTGTGTAACTCTGCTTTCATGTCTTGTGGTTACTAAGATAGCTATCAGCCCTGCTGTAAATGTTCCTGTGTCCAGATCCTTTCAAAAAAGGATCCAGAAGAGCCCTGCAAGTGCCTGTCCAGTGCTCAGGGGATATGGGAAGCAAGGAGAACCTGCAGCTTTCAAGACATGAAATATATCAGGAGGAAAAGACTAGCAGCATCCAAAAACTACAAAGGAGTTATGATCCAAGGATATGAGCAGGTGAAAATAAAATGTGATAAAAATACTTTGTAGAGCATTTCAAACCCTGTCAAGCAGACTGAGGCATCCCAATCCCCCAGAAGGGTCAGCAAGCTAGAAAATCTTTTAAGCACATACAGTAATGTGTTACTTTGAAAAAGGCATCAGTACCCTGGAAATTCAATCCTGTGTTAGCTATTCAGCTACTCTGCTAAAACAAACAGGGTCTCTGACTTTGTTGATCAGATCCACCCATGGAGAACCTGGTACAGGTGTAGATATGGAGTGTTTCCATCAGTATCACAGTGATTTTCCAGAGGACACTACTATGAGGCAAAACCCAAGAGGTTCAAACTAAAAAGCTGTCATGTTTTTAACGAATCTTACTCTTGAGAAATGTCTTTGCCCCTGAAAAATAGAAAGAAATCATTAGACTTCAGGATTTCTACTACAAGAGCTGTTATTCAGCTCTTAGGAGAGGGGTCCTGCAAGAGAGATGAGACTGAAAATGTGCTGGGGCACACTGTTAAGCCAGTTAGAGTGTGTGAGAAATTCCAGAGCTGGGGAGGAGGATGAAGTGTGTGACAAAAGGTCTAAAGTCACTTAAAGTCCAATGGAAAGCCTCTGTGAATGGAAGAAATGATGTTAACCCTCCCAGACAGGGAGAAATAAGGGATGTGAGAAATGACATCTCAAGGGTGGCCCTTAACAGTGCTCAGTGTTGCAGAAGGAATAGGATCAGGTAGGTGGGACACACATGAAGGTTGAATTTCAGCAGGAAAGTCTGAAATGAACCTCTATGACCTCTCAGCTTCTTCTGTGAGTGCAAATAAGAGCCAATGCTGAAGCAAAATGTAATGAATTTGCCACACTGCTATCAGATTAAACAGTTTAATGCAAGCACATAGGTGACATATTGAAAATGGAGCAAAGGAGTAGCTAGTAAAATACTACCTAATTCTGACTTGCATGCAGAGTGTAAATAATGAATAAAAGCTTGAATTTGGCATATTCCTATGAACTGTCACTTTGATTTCTACTGCTCTACATGAACACATAAAGCAAGAGACTCTAGAGACAGCTCATGGTGGTTGTGTTACTGCTTGTTATTGGTGGTAATTCCTCTTGGGACTATCCTATTGGTAATTTTTCTGTTTGATACCTAAAAAAATAGTTTTTTAATGTGTTTTCTTTTTTTTTTTCTCACATGCAAGTAAATATTATATTGAGGTAACTTAGTCTTAGTTGCTCATACCATTTTTTTTTTATTAACTGCACATATCATTGGACAATTGCACCTGTAAAATCAATTCTTCCTCCTCTGAAGCTTCAGAACCTCTTCCCAAAGTTCACAGTTTCTGTCATTACTGACATTTTTCTCACACAGCTTTGGACTGTATGATACCTTAACTCCAATGTTTTTTCTTTCCTTTCCATGAATTTCAGCTTTTCAGTAGTCAGCTCATAATGTCTTTCATATTGGTCAAACCAATCCTCTACTTCTGTTACCCACTCATCCATGACAATCATTTATTTTCTTTTAATTTCTTTAAATTTAGTAGCAGCACCTTATAAATCAGAGTATATTAACCCACACTTGCTTTTTATTGCACTCAGAAAATCTGTTCAATCTTCTTCAATGAAAGCAATCCCATTCTCCAATTCACTTAATCTTTCTCTGGAGTAGACTCCATTACTAGATGAAACATCACAAATCAACTCACCTGGTCTTCATGCCAGGCAAAATAGAGGATTCTTTTCCTTCAGATGAAAAAAATCAAGTATTTCAGCTGTAAAACTCTTCACAAACAATGCTGTATTTTATCACAGTTCAGGTAAGATGGGAGTGAGAAAAAAAATAGAAAAGCAAAGCCAGAAAGATGCAGGAAGTGGAATTAAACCAATTAATAAACAACCAATCGACTCTAGAAATTGGATGTCAAGTTCTACCAGTAGAATAACACTTATATGAATCTAATTTCATAAAGATATGCTGTTACTAGAGGTGAGATTCTACCAACATATTTCCCAGCTCTGACAATGCATCACAGAGGAAGTGTTCTGCAAAATATTTAATGGGACCCAAACATTTTTTTATGCTGGTTCCAAAGTTTACCCCTTCTAGGAAAATCTTGTGTTCACTTTCTTTATTTTCTTGTCTCAGAATCTGTCTGTTTAGCAGAGATAATCTGCCAGAATAATGTATAACCTGGCTGGTGAAGAACCATGCTGCAACTCAATAGACCTAGGACCTAATCCATCAGTTGACTGGATGACCTTTGGAAAATTTCTCACCTTTCCATGTCTTAGACTATCTCTTCCATGAGGATGATATTATCCTTCTGTGTAAAGCACCTAGGAAACCCCAGACCAAAAACAAGGTTCTAAACTGTCTTTTTCCCCCCTCTCACTCTATCTTGCATGCTGATTGTTTTTAATACCAAGAATACTCCAAGTGCATACTTCATATAAAGCTCAATGACTTAATGGTGCTCTCAGTGATCCTGCTGTTTGTCCCTTGAAAATGATTCCAAGATTTCCAAGCTGTCCTGGAGTGTTCCCTTTTGAACTTTTGAATTTGGATATGGACACTGTTTCATTAAAAGAAGAGAGACTCAGTAGCTGAACTTCTTCCCCCACGAAAGAATTTGCCGGGAGAAGCCGAGAAACTGATAAGGAAGAGAGAGANAGTCATTTCTTCTCAGGCATGAAATTCCTCTCTGCACCTCCTGCTTGCCTCCCCCTGCCATGGGTCAGCACCTTGCTGGAGCTACCTTGTCCAAATTGCTTTGCTGACTCCTCCTGTGCCTGAGCCACTTATTAGATCCATTCTGACACCTCTCACCAATGTGTGAGGAAAACTGAGAGAAGATTTAATTTTCTAACAATTTCTGTTTCAAATTCATTGCTAAACCTGCAGACTGTGACCTTCACAGGTCAAGTGATGAAATGCAACAGTATTTGTGTTATAATAATACTGGAGACTACAATCTATGTTAAGGTGGTAACATATTAAGTATTCTTAGATCTAATTTGGATTATTTTAACATATAACACGGTTAAATATATAGAGGCACCAATAGTACAAAAGAAGATTTCCTATATAGCAAATTCTCTGAAAATCACAGACTCTATAAATAAATTAAGATAACTGTCAGGGCAGAAAATGAAAACACTGCAGGAACTACATTGGATGAAGCAGGAGATACTTTAGCAAGACGAGACTCTTTTTTTCCTTTCACTACAGATGATGAAGAAGCAAGATTCTTAGAAGGCTCAGAGCAAAAAGGTCTTGCCATAAAAAGCTATTCTAATCTTCTGCTCAGTTACTCTGTGCCTGAAATCTGTCAGCTATTGCTCTTCCTTATAGTTTCACTTTCAAAGTCCTAAGAAGTGATCCAATCACTCCTCTGTCAGTTGGATTCACAACTTCATATAAATTAAAACCACAATAAATAAAAGGAAGGTATTTGGTAGCAAATCTGAGATTTAGGAAAGAAGGAAAAATAGTTTGTTCCAGTTTTTAAGCAAAAAGGAGGATGATTTTCTTACCATATGCTTTGTCTCAGATATAAGAGACCTTTTCTTTATGTTCTCCAGCACTTGTGGACTTCAAGCCAGAAAATATTTTCTTGTCTTTGTCTTTGTCTCTTTTTCTCTCTCTCTTTCTCTTTCTCCCTTCCTTCCTTCCTCCCTTCTTTCCTTCTTCTTTCTTCTTTTCTTCTTTTCCGCAACAGATTTATTAATACATTTCCCTTGTGCCTTTCAGCTGAAGTTTCTCATTTTAAATTGCAAATGCCTAACCAACAGCCTGATAAGTTGTTACCAATAGGCTTTAGATTCAGAAAATGCATGCCTCAGTACAGACAAAGTCTTTTCATCAATGACTGTCTTGTAACAAGTAACAAACAGTAAACAACCCCTTCATAAAAGGTAGAGACTTTAATTTAATTGAATTACCAAGTCTAATCTGTATCTCTCATATACCTTCAGGGACTTCATTAAGGCCAATAAATGGGAAAAAGAACTCCTCCTTTCACTTCTTACCCTCTTTTTTCTTTATACTAAGCAAATTAGACATAATTTCTATCAATAGGATTATCTTAACTGGAAGTCATTTTTATCTGTGCATCTTCCTGTGGTTTTGTTTCATAATCTATGTATAAACAGTTGTTGTTTTTCCAACATGGAAGGCTTTTTTTCCCAGGCACTATTGATTCTATTATCCACACACACACAGACTGTAATAGCACATTTTTCAACTTATTATGGAGTTGATTGTTTTGTGTTTCTGGTGAGCCTGGCATGTCTAAGGCAGCAGGGGAATTGCTTGTCTGTATTTTCCCTGTAACCTGTTGTGATGAGGAAGGCATTAGTACATCATCTCTTGCAGGAGACTTTCATTTTGCCAACTGACTGCCAAGAGAATCTGTTCAAGGGAATGTCTAATTGCATCGATTTAAAAGCCATAGATCCACAAAAGCAATAAGAGGCTGTTTATTAGAAGTGTGTTGGGAGAGGAAGACAAAAAAAGAAGAGCAGATAATAAACTCGAGGTAAAATCTCAGATTTCCTCACAGATCATTCATTCAAACCCATGCTTTCTTTTCTTGAGTGCTAACTTACCAAAGGCTTTTGGGTTTGAAGTCCTCTGTATCCATGGCTCTCCTCTCCTGCAAGGAGAAATGCACAAACCTAACTGTGATCAGCTACTGAGTGGCTGACCAAGGACATCTCCTTCCCACTTTCTCCTTTAAGATTATTTAAGTTACCTGTGATTGTTTTCAATATGATTATCCTAACCAGAATTCATTTATTTCTGCCCTGTTTCCAGCAGCTTTGTTGCATAAATCTGGCCATGACCACTCACTATTTTTCCAAAGGGAAAGTTATTTCTGGACACTGAGCCTGCCATTTACACAGAAGCACAAGGTTATAATTGGTTTCACTGCCCATTGCTGATGTGATTATTCACAGTTTTAAGTGATTCTAAGATTTCTAAGGCAGCAGAAGAGATTCTGACTGAGGTCAGATCCTAATGGGTTAGCACAATACACAAAGCCAAAGAGTCACCACAAGTTGTCATTGGGCTTTGTTGATCTGTGTTATTTGCAATACTCAGTGAGGAAGCAGACAACCTATGTGGACACAAAACCCTTGGAAAGGCAAGAACAGTGTACACATCCAGCCTGGTACTTCAAATAGAACATGAATATTTTGCTCATAAATGCTCCACTGATTTACTAAAAGGGTTCAACAACTCCTGGTTTCTTATGGGTACTCAGTTCTTTGACTGTAAGACTAAGCACTGCAGAAAGGATGTTTGTAAACCTCTAACATTCCTAATTTTGGGGCAGAGCAGAGGAGTGCCTAGCTCAGTAGTCTGTCTCTATTAGTGGAAGCTGAATGTGGAAGGCAAACATGCTTCTGTGTTATTGTGTAAGATTACAGATTAGATATGGTTAGGTGTGATGTTAGATCAAGGATGCAACAGCACCAGGGAACCTCTGAGAAAGAGGCAAATTGTCTGGAGACAATAGCTAATGTCAATAAATAGATTACCTTTGGTCCAGGAGTGTTTAATGAATGTTTTATGAAAGATGTATGAGCCACTGAAAAAAAGCAGAAGAACTTGTAAGTGTATTGCATCCATAATCAGACAGCTTATGACCTTTTGGCCATTTCCATGAACACTTAACCAGCAGAAACTTCCATTTTATATCCATGGGACTTCTGAAGGAGAAGTTTCATAACCATAGGGAAATGGAAGAAGAATGAAAGTCTTTGTGACTACTTCTTATTAACATATAAGACATGAGAAACTTGTCTAGTTTTGTGCTTGGCCAGTGGTATATTAGGAGATGAAATCTTGTTTTCAGAGGCTGTCCAGATACACTTACAAATACAAAAGTGCATATTTTGTGCAGAAGTTGAAGTTTTTGTAGATGTGAATACCATGAGCTTTGTCTATATGCAAACCCTCTTAGATAGATTCAGCATATAAAAAATGACATTGTATTCCTTCCTTATGACCTGAATCTGATATGAATCACCCTTTTTAACATTTTCATAAACACAATTTAAATGTCAAAACTTAGCAGCAGTCATAAGGAAGAGTTAAAAAGCAGTGAGCAAGTTTGTAGCTGAAGTTCATGAGATTGGTACAGCTCTGCACTAGCTCAGCTTTCCAGTACTGGTGCAATCACACCAATATCATACTGGCATGGGAAAGCAAAGCCACAATCTGCTTCTTCAAGGTATTTATTCACGGGTGAAAATTGAGTGTTAAGTGTATTTTCAACCCTGTAATCTTTATTCTCATTCAAAGCTGTCTTTCCAGCATGGCTGACTGATTCAAACAGGGGTGAATGGTCCTTGGGATGTATTAACTAGGTGTGTAACAGACATGTAATCTTATCTGCACTGCTTCCCTTCATTATAGACTTTTTCCAGAGCATTTTCTTGACTATTCATCTTTCACAGTGGTAGCATTTAAGCTTTTTCTATTCTATCTCACTATCTAATTCCCCTAAGCACTAACCCACCCCTGTGCTACTCTAGCTTTCTACTATGTGCAACTTGAACATAAATGTAACAGTAGTGGAGTGACAAATCATCTCTATCATGCATTAATTATACTTGCTTTGAGTATTCCATGAGTATCTCAAGTAGTGGGAACTGCATGTCTTTACTGTTTAATGTCCAATGTACTTCTATCATGGAATTATTAAGGTTGGAAGACACCTCTAAGATCATCAAGTCCAACCACCTACCTGTCACTGAACAATATCCCTGTCCTAGTATGTAAATCTCATATTAACCATTGTTTTATCACTCCAGGAACATAAACAAGCATTGAACTTAATCCCCTATATTCCATTTTTGACTTTTCACTAGTTTTACTTCTTGAGTAACTCCTCATCTTGGACTTCAAAAAGTAGAGAGCATTTTTGTTTAATCCTGGTGACTCCCATTTAGTGCTACAGCAGTACAGGGGTCTTCATCCAGACAGATTTACTAGCTCACTTCAGACCATATTAAATATAATTATCTCCTTCTTTAAAGGCCCAGATTCACTCCTCTGGTTTCCATGTTATCATGCTGAAACAAAGAAAACCAACAAGGGAACAATCCAATAGGATAAGCACGTGCTGTAGGTTTCTCATTGAGAAGAAATATAGAGGAACCTTTATTTCTGCAGCTGGATATGAAAATATTTTGAGGAGAGAAAATTATAGTTTCAAGTGGGAGTCTCCAAAGCTCTTTGCACAGAGATATTATTAAGGATGAGGAGAAAATAAAATATTAAGAGTTGAATACTGAATTTTCCTGAAGGCTATGCTGGGATCTGAATGGGCTAGAAAAGGCAATATTTCACTTTCCACATGAAAAAGTTTCACCTGAGAAAAAACCTTTATCTGCCACTTCAGATAAGAGAGGAATTTAGAAATGCTTACAGAGCCTACTCCCATCTTTATTGGCTGTAGATTTTTTTCCAAAGAAGCAGGCTTTGTTAATTTTTAATCCTTGTGGTTAGTTTGTTTTTCAGTTGGTGATAAGGACCACATTATGAATGAAATCAAGGAAGTGCAAAGCAAGTATTTTCTATCTAGGCTAAAATACATGTTTCTCCAGATTTGACTAAGGCAAAACAAGCCTGAACAAAGAAACTTGATTCTGAAAGCTGGGTTTGCTTTCTTTAGCATGACTGCTCCAGGGCAGTAGGGAAATTTTTTTGGGTCACCTATTTTTTTGTTATTTTAAATTTCCTTTCAGCTATAATATGATTAATTGTTGAAGGGAAAGAAAAAAACACACATACAACATTAAGTGTAAGTAGATTGTGGGCAAAGCCAATCTCTTGAAGAATAAGAGATATATGAGAGATATAGCAAAGATATATATATATATAAAGATCTTACATATATTGAGTCTATATATGCTATCTATAAATGGTCAATGTTCAGTATTTAAATGTACATTTTATCTGGGTCAGTATCAAGTTATGGAAAATGTGTCAGAAAAGATATGTATAAGTACAGAGGTTTTTCCATATTTAACCACAGAAGTTGCCTGTCACATTACGAGTGGGATATTTGAATACCTTTAAGATGCCCTTACCTATTTTAAGATCCATATTAAATAAACTATTTGAAAATCTTCTTTTGAAGGTATCAGCAGCCACTGAGAATATGCCAGGCTTTTTATTACAATGGCAGCAAAGAAAAAGGCCTGCAGAGAAAGAAAGGAACAGAGAGAAACTGTAGCAATAAGCAGAAGCTTCAGAGCAGAACAGATTCAGTCAGTTGTTGCAAGTATAAGATTGTTTTCTTTACCATAATAAGCTTGGCTTCATGTTGTTACAATAAAATGACTCTTCACCATTGCCCTAAGCCACATGTTCATACCCAGAATCTTGTAAGCAACTTCTGTCATTAGTCTTTTTAAAGCATATACTAGGAGTTTTCAAAGTCAAGAACAAGAAAAACTAGGAAATTTCTTCACATGAGATTAAAGATGTGACTATAGGCATTGCTCCAAACATATTCTTGTTTTAGATAAGAAGAAGCCACCCCTTTCTGCCTATAGCTCTGTAGGTAGCTTATTTGTCAGGAGATTTATGCATTGGTATTAAACTGTACTTGGTTCCTTCAGCACTATAAATCATTCCCAGATGATTTTTAAGCACATATTTAAACTTCCAAGAAGAAGGTTTTCCAGCTCTTAAGAGGGCTCAGTTCTGCAATACTTTCTGAGAAGGGTCATTTCAGCAAAGTCACAAAAAAGATGCTGCAGGTTCCAGTTCAAATGGCCTCATTGGCACAGGCTGAATTCTCACCAGTTCTGTGAAGCAGGGGTAAAGAAAATTGGTTGCAGCAGATTTAGGTGAAGGCAGAAAGATAAACTCCTCTGGCCTTAATGAAAACAGCTCTGGGATCTGGCTGTGAGACTTTTTGCTGCTGCAAAGGACCATGAGGCTGGGGCACCCTGGAAGCCAGCGCAGGGTTGCTGCAGAACTAGGCACATCTATGACTTCTTAGACCTTGTGTCTGGATGTTTTTCCATTCAGGAGTTTTGTAAACCAGTTCTCATGTAAGGTGCTTACAAGGCCTGAGCCATACTTATCAACTGACAGGGCAGAAGCTCTCTTCAGATATAGAATACTCATCTTGGTACAGCTAGATTTTTGTATTTTGCCAAATCTCCAAGGTGAGGGAAAAGCTTTGTTATAAACTATTATTTTACTCAGTTTCTAGTATATCAAGGTGCTCTACAAATCATAGAATCATTGAATCCTAGAATGGTTTGGGTTGGAAGGGACCTCTGGAGCTCATCTAGTCCAACCCCCCTGCAGTGGGCAGGGACATCCCCAACTAGAGCAGCTTGCCCAGAGCCCTGGCAAGCCTCACCTGCAATGCCTCCAGGGATGGGAACTCAACCACCTCCCTGGGCAACCTGGGCCAGTGTTCCACCACCCTCGTGGGGAGCAACTTCTTTCTAATGTCCAGTTTAAATCCACACAGAGACAAAGCTGCAGAGCAGATACAGGTAAGTTAGATGGCATAGATTCACTGTGAGGATCCTGTAAGTCCCCTCGTGTGTCACATGCTGGGGCAAAGCCTGTCCTACAGCAGACTCATTCAGCAGCATATGAAAGTGGGTTTCCAATCAAAGGATAAAATAAAGAATGAGGCATATTCAAAGTGCAAACTGGTGTCACAGTTCTGTCTTTTTGGCCATTTTTCAAAGCTACTTGGTAATGATACTGAAATAATCACAGAATTACCAAGGCTGGAAAAGACCCCCAGGATCACCAAGTCCAGCCTATGACCCAACAATATGGCATCAGCTAAACCATGCCACTAAGTGCCACGTCCAATCTCTTAAACACCTCCAGGGATGGTGACTCCACCACCTCCCTGGGCAGCCTATTCCAGTGCCCAAATTACCCTCTGCATGAGGAAGTGTTTCCTAATGTCCAGCCTAAACTTCTCTTGTTGCAGTTTCAGGCCATGCCCTCTTGTCCTGTCACAAGTTGCCAGGGAGAAAAGCCCAACCCCTACCTGACTACAACTTCCTTTCAGCTAGTTGTAGAGAGCGATAAGTTCCCCCTCTGAGTCTCCTCTTCTCCAAGCTGAACAGCCCCAGCTCCCTAAGCCTCTCCTCAGATGACTTTCCCTCCAGCCCCTTCCCCAGTCTCATTGATCTCCTTTGGACCTGCTCCAGCACCTCAATATCTTTGTTGAAGTGAGGAGCCCAAAACTGGACACAGTACTCAAGGTGAGGCCTCACCAGTGCAGAGTACAGGGGGAGAATCACATCCCTAGTCCTGCTGGCCACACTATTCTTGATACACATCACTTCCTTTGAGAGGCACAAGTGAACATCAGTGCCTACGAGGCTGAACTGGAAGCTCAGCTAAGAGACAGAGGCACTGAAGCCAATCAGCAAACCAAGGCTGGTCAGAAGAAAATGGTTGCAGACACATACTGCATTGTTTTGTTCAACTCTGGCAGATTTAAAATGTTTGTGAAGCGGGACAATGTTTTCAAAAAATGCTTCAGGAACAGAAGTGAAAACCCTGACAGACTGTCTAACTACACTGTTTTCCTCAGCAAACAAATCAAATCCATCTTTGAATTCACTATTTAAAGGGCAATGCTTGTTTTATGCTCTTTTATAGGATCACATGAGAACTTCAACGATGAAACTATGAACAATGGAGAGCACAAGTGTTCTGAGGAGCAGCTGAGGGAACTGGAGTTGTCTTGTCTGAAGAAGAGGAATCTCAGGGGACATCTTTGTACTCTCCACAACTACCTGAAAGGAGGTTGTAGTGAGGTGGAGGTCAGTCTTTTCTCTCAGGTGACTAGTGATAGGACAAGAGGAAATGACCTCAAGTTGTGCCAGGGGAGGTACAGGTTGGATATTAGGAAAACTTTCTTCACTGAAGAAGTGGTTAAGTATTGGCACAGGCTGCCCAGGGCAGTGCTGCAGTCTCCATCTCTGGAGGGATTCAAAAAACATGTAGATGTGGCACTTTGTGACATGGTCTGGTGGGCATGGTGGTCTTGGGCTGATGGTTGCACTTGATGATCTTAGAGGTCTTCTCCAACCTAAATAATACTATGTTTCTATGTTCACTACTTCAGGACTTGCTCTTTTTGGAACACCATGGATTATATCTGCTTGGCAATGGAGCAAAAGCAGGAACAAAAGCAATAGAGAATAAAATATATTTTGATCCATTTTCCATTTTGAATGGGCAAAATTATATCATTAAAAATGGAAAGGAGGAAAGTGGGAAAGGAATAGATGGAAAACAGAGCCCTTGGTCTCTTTTCCTTCCTTGATCTGTCTTTCTTCCTGATAGCATTAAAAGCTGATCTGTTCTGCAAAGAGCCCATCACTTGTGGCAAGCATGTGCCAGGCTTGTCTAGCATGACAGCAAGTTTTTCTCTATTTTCAACACCTGTGGAAGCTATGAATGATTCATGGTTTAAATGATTCACTATAAAAATATGGTACAGTCTGTCAGCTTATTTTGTGATGAGCTGATATTACTGCAGAGTTAGTTTTATGAATTGGCAGTGCACTGACAACTCAATTTGAAAATAAAGATCTCTGAAATTCATCCACTGCAGCAGCATTTCAGAAAATCAGTCAGTTACTGCCTCTATGCATATCTGAGCTATGATTTCACTGAATTGGAGATTTGCATCCATTTCTTATTTTCCCCTCTAAGCCACACATACATTTCCACAGAGAAGTCACTTGCATTGATGTGTCTGTGTAAAGAAACAGTTAATTTCTACCATTACCAGTTATTTTTAGCTTTAAATAAGTTATGTGAACTTTCCAAATATTCCTTTACCTCATTCCAATGCTTCAGGCTAGACAGATGGACCAATTCAGAATTCAAGAAGCAACAGCTTGTATCAATCACTTTCTTTCTGCCTCTCCTTATGAGCTTTCTTGAATTCAATATTAGTCCTTCTCCTGCCTTTTTTTCCATGTGGCATGTAGCTCAGTCACAAACAAACCAGTGACATCTCATGACCTTCATTTTATTTTGGTAGCTTACAAAAAAAACAACTAGTAAACCCAAACAACCTGAAGACAATCATTTTCAGGATATAAAATACTCAAGATTAATCAGAAAGGATGGTAAAGACTATTGCAGGAAGATTTGAGTATTAATTTTTGAGGGCTAAGATGTAAGTTTAATCATCTAAGTCTGCCTTGAAAACTTCAAATACATTCAAATGTAAATACCTCTCTATCTCTATATGTACATGGACTTGTGCAGTGCAAGAAGTTCCACTAAAATCACTGTAACTAATTTCCTGTATTAGCATTTGCAACCCTGGGGCCTAGGCAAGTCTGTGATCAGAAAATACATAGAAAAAGAAAGTAACTAGTGGCAGGGGAAGCAGGGTGACCAAATGCCAAGGCAAAAATGAAGAAAACAGCAATATCTAAGAGAGTTTCTGTTAAAATCCTATTTACTGTGTAGTCTTTGCTTTTAAAAGTTAATCCCTTGAAATAATTGTTATCTTGAGAAACATAGAAAAGGTGCTGGAATGCAGTAAGCATCACAATGGTAAAACTATGACCAATGCTATTTTCTGGGTGAAATGAAGGCAGAGAGATATACATTGGATCAGGATGCTCAGTGGTAACAACAAAACATTTTTGTTAACTCATTTGGGAGCTGGACAAAAGAAGTGAATCCTATATTCCTTCAAAATCAATGGGTGCTTTAGTAATTGATCTTATTTAAGCTGAGATTTCATATCAAGTATAAAAATTGTTAGATAATGTACTTCCCGAAAGTGAAAACCAGTTATTTTTGGTATACATATGGCTGCTGTCTCATGGACCCCAAAGCACCTTAAAAAGAAGTGAATCAAACTGAAGAGACTTTCAGAGGAATAATTCAGGGGCTAGTCTTGGAGTCAGTGCTTTAAAACTACTTCATTAATGGTATGAAAGAAAAACTGGTGGAAACACTTGCAAATACACACTAGGCAAAAATTCTCCCTTGATAGCTAAGTCAGTAAAATGAGTATACACAACTTTCTGTACCCAACTTTAAGGGTGAGGTACAATTGTTCTCTCTGTTGCACAATGATAATTCACTGTAAATTCAGACTGCATCAAAAGCTACAGGCAATGAAGTCAGATTGTTATGTAGTGTTATAGAGTCCCTCAAAATCACATTCAATAGTACAGTTGGAAACCTCTGTCCTGAAAAACTGCATTACTTGAAAAGTGTTTCTTACTTGAATCAAAATTCTACTCTCAATTTTGTTGTATAATACAAAATACTCTATTTGCATCCCTGAACCATTGTAAAAGTGTTGTTATTCAAAATATTCATAAACAATACTTTTAACATCCTCAATGCTCAGCTATATTGAAACTAATTTTCCCTAAGAATCTGTAAAGCATCATTTATTCCCCAAATTCTATCCTCCTGCCAAAATTCAACTTTCTACTCCAGTCTCCTAAGGATGTGCACAAATTGGGTCAATGTTTGCTTGTTATTGTTTACTTGTATGCTTTTTAAATAAAAGGCGGAAATGGATTCTCCACTAACAGCTCATACTGAGACCATAAAGCATCTTGTCCAGGAGCTGCTTTATGCTGCTGACGCTGCCCTTGTTGCCCAGACAGCAGTAGCTGTGCAGCGTTTAACGTGCTGCTTTGCAGCCACTGCTCAGCTGCTTGGGCTGGAAGTTAGTTTAAAGAAAACAGAAGTTTTACATCAACCTGCACCTCAGGAAGTTTTTCATCATCCTCATATCATCATTGGTGATTCAGAACTTAAATCAGTCCAACAGTTTAACTACCTAGGCAGCCTCATCTCCTCGGATGGTAAGATTGACAGAGAGATAGACAATAGGCTAGCAAAGGCATAGAGTGCTT
>VWZO01016178.1:48077-92376 GCA_013396975.1 Bucco capensis
GTCTGTCCCAAATTGGCCTTTGCAGCCAGCAGCGCTTGGAAAAAGCACTTGGGAAGAGTGTGGATGGAGCCCTCCCAAGATCTTCATTCATGAAGCCTGGCCATGATGATATGATATTGTTTATTTGTATGCTTTTTAAATAAAAGGAGGAAATGGATTCTCCACTAACAGTACTCTTAAAAATCAACATGTTGTAACCTTCATCTTTGCACTGTATCTTTTTTCTCCTCCTTGGAGAAATGTGGCTCTTCAGCTGAAATTTTTGAGAAGTTTAAAGTGGGAAGACATAGATCATTTTGAATATAGCTCTCTGTTTCAAATCTATTCCTCACTTGCAAATATTTTCTAAGCAATGCAAGTTATCCAAGTGTTACTGTCATTCAGACATATGGATTTTATGTTTCAAGTTCTCTTGCCTGTGCATCTTGCCTCAGCAGTGTAAAAAGCTTGCTCTTTCGTGTTTGATGTCATGTTTTCCATGTGGTGGTTCTTTGACATTTTGCAGCAAATAACTCAGTGAGTCCACAGTTTACCTTTAAAATGAGCTAAATTCTCTTCTGCCAAAGGTTTAGAAGTCTTATTCTCTGTTGTGCTACATTTTTGTTCTGACTTGATGAACAAATAGACTTTGAGCTTCGTGCAATTTTTCTGCAGGTGCAGAGCATCTCCAATCCAACAGAAATTTTTGTTCTTATCAGAAAGCACAGCCTGGAATATGTTCCATAAATTGTGATTTGGTGTGTTCCCACAGATCCATGCATGATATCTGTCTCTAATTCATGCCATTTCTTACACATTAGTCATTAAGGTTTTAATAATCATGAGGCAACTTTTACCTCCTACCCTTCAATTAAAAACAGTAAAACCTTGTTTTTCTCTTAGGGCAATTATTCCCTCCATGTTTCAGATGACAAATTTGGCCATAAATTGAATTTAAACCCATGGGTAGAATGTATGAGTTTGTAATCACTTTGAAATAAAATGGGCAGTAGTCATTCCCATTAGATTGGGTATTTGAGTTCTTCAAGAAGATTAAAGGAAGTTTTTCTGATTAGAATTGCTGAAAATTTAATATCTTATGAAGCATGTGGAAATTATACTTTGCTAGCAATACACTCAACAGATAATATATCTTTGGAGACTTTTTCCCTTAAATGTCTACATTGTAGTATTGATTATTTACTTATCAAAGTCAAAATTATGTAGACTGAGTGATGTTAGCAATGTGAAATCAGCTGTGTCCTAAGGCTTATTCCTCTTGCACTTAGAAACCTGGGCATTTGCAATGCAGCCCTCATGGTTTTTCCTCTTGCTCCCTCCTTTCCTACAAAGGGTATCAACCAGCTATTTATTTTCATTCTCTCATTAAGTTTTTGTCTGCTTACCTGCCTAGTGCTTTATCTCAAAGTGCTGCAGGGGCCTCAGTGACCAAGGGACCCCATGGCTGGGCAGAACTATGGGGAGCTGGAGACCTGCCCTGCTCTGGCATCACTGGAGCAGAGTCTGATGGTCCCAGGGGGGTGAAAGAAGGAGTTCTGGGCTGTGGGCAGGGGAGGGAGATGATATTTTGGGGAGCCTCTTAGTGTCCTGAGGGCACTGACACTTCATCACATACTCTTTACATCATATGGAGGTGTTACAAAAATAGTAATTCAAAACACAGAGATACTCTTGTTCTCCTTCCTTTTCCATGACATTTGAGCCTTCTCTTTGGATCTTGGTTCAAAACTTGTTTGCACACACTAGCATTGGCATGAAAATGGGATTTTTCTCTGACTATGTTGAGGTTAGTAACGCTTTAATATTTGCAAGGACAGGATATAAAAGAAGTTATTTGATAGCATCAACATGCCTGTTGTTGATTTAAGATAAGACTAAAAATTGAAATTAAGATTAAATATTCAAACTAAGACTGGCTATTAAAGTTCTGCTCTTGCAGGAGGTTGGACTAGATGATTTCCAGAGGTCCCTTCCAACCCCTAACATTCTGTGATTCTGTGACTCTAAGTATATATAGGAAAATACAAAATTGAGTTTTAAATGCAAAAGAAATAATTTTTTTCTCTTCTCATTTGAGATCAGATGTTGTGTTATGCTCAACCTGGGAGAAATATTAGCAGGGAAAAAACATTCCAAGTCTCTACTTTGGTTTTGATGAAGCTGCATTCTCTGATGAAAAAAATACTAATATCCTGATGATGGGACAGTGAGTAACATGGAACTTAGGTACAATCACAAGGCATAGGTGATGAAATTGATCCATTCCAAAGAGGATATTGAAGATCTAAAGGAAACTCTGGATCATCAGATGAGAGGCAGGATTTCACCTCTGCAGCAACACCACAGCTATCTACCCACAGTTTATGAGTTGGAAATAAACAGTTTATGAGTTGGAAATAAACAGGAAGCTTTGAACGAGACTCACATCTTGCAAAACCACCCCAAAAATGTTATGTAAGCACTATTTTTCCATTGGGGAGCATCTACCTTTGAGGCACAATGTTATGAGCAATAAATGGTTGAGGCACAATTTGAGGCAAAAATTTCATGCACAAATTATTCTGTATTCACAAAATAGTCACAGATATTCTACTGGTTGCTGAAATGTGACAAATGCTATTTTAGATGAAACAAGAGCCTCCTGACCTCACTTTAACAAAGGAATAGCAAAGGTGTCTTTTAAGCTCAAGGAGGAAAACAAGGAGTACAAAGAAAATGCTCCTAAAGGAAGAAGTGAGCAGGACAAAGAAAAGAACATCTGCTTTTGTGTACTTGTTGACCATGATCTGATGCCACTCTAACCCAAAGTTCTCTCAGCAGTGTCATAATCTCCTGGTATGTCTAACGTTAATGAAAACACAATTCAAAGAGAGTCTAGAGGTCAAACATTTTTACACAATTTTTCTTTCTCTGGCACTGTCAGGTGCTGCTCAAAGGTTTCCCAGAAGTCATTATTATTTCAGCATTCAATTTATACAAGACAAACTAAAGTTCCCAGTCAAGTCCTGCTTGTAGCTTGTGTCTAGTTAAAACACAGCTTTGATTAAAACACTCTTCATCAAGTTAGGTTACTCCAAGCTATGGCCAGGCAAAACATTTTTTAACTATTAGTTAATTCATTAAAGAATGTGCTTAGATTCTGCAAAATATTTGCAAATCCAGGTTTTTCCTGGAAAAAGGTGGAAGCATTCAAATAAAAACCCTGAGTAATTCCAGTAAAACAGATTGGAGAACACATGATTGAGGAACTCTTGAGGAAAGATGGGAGACCTTGGGTCATTTTCCTATTGCAGGAAGAGGAGCTGACTTTGAGTCTCTTACCTTGGAGTTCCTCACCATGCAAATATAGCTGTATTTTCTTTTTTTTTTTAATAAAATGGACAAGCAATCATTGAATAACAGTGGTTTCTGATTCCAGCTGGGCAATTTGAAGGTAGAATATGTCAAAATCCTGTTTTGATTGAGTAGGTAATGACTTTCCTCTAAAGCTTCCAAGATACAGGTTCAGTTCTACTTTCCTAGGTTTGGCAGCTGGGAACACATGGTTAGATATTAAATGGATTTAAAAATAAATAAAATAAACCCCCAAATCTGAAATTTTAATTCACAAACTTCAGCTTTTTCTTCCTTTTCATTTATTAAAAGCAGCTGTTAATGAAACATTCCATTTCAGAAAGAAAATGAACGACTACACTTAATTTCTTTGGTTTTCATTTCAGTCAGACAAACAAAGAATAATCAATATTTATTTGAATCAAGCCCATCTATGGTCATTCTAAGAAGGAAGAAATTTAGGTTTCTTTTTGTTGAAGACAGTCACTGTGCTCCTTTCAGGGTGTATCAGAAGATGGCTGTTNTTTTCCCCCCCCCTGCAAATATTTGGGTTTCACAACTGCAGTGTTTTCATATAGCTTTATGTGGTCTATAAAGTGCTCATCTGGAGATGCCTTGTGAGTTCACCTGAATTTGAGTAAGGAGTTCAAACGATGAGCCTTGATCAAGTAATTCAAAACAGATATGTATATTTATTTCTAAGTCACAGAATCACAGAACATTCATGGCTGGAAATGACCTCTCAGATCACTTATGTTTATGGAAAGAGTTCTTTAAGGAGAACTGGTTTTAAGCTTTCAGTTACAGCATCTTCTGCAGTGGGAGGAGAGAAAATTTGCTGCATTTCTTCCCACTGGCTTTTCAAGTAATATTTCCAATATTTACAAAAGCATGAAGTCTGTTGCCATCTCTCTGACAGGGATAATGGGAGCAGCAATATTGATCCTGTGTAGGTAAGCAAAGGAAGTGAGACACTTCCCCTGCACTGCCAGTTGGAAAACTCTGTTGCCTGTGGACAATGCAACAATTAGCTCTGAACTTCAACGCTCCTACACCTTTACTTCCCTCCCATTTTGTTAGAATGGGAGAGGAGTGAATGCTAACAAGCACAGCCTTCTCAGTCTTCTAAATGTTTGTACCTCTTCCTCCAAAGCCACTAAGAGCTCTGATAAAATCTCCAGGAACAGCTTCCAGAGGCAGCTCTGCTTCCAAGGCACAACCTTTCACTCATCAGCTTTTTAGCCTGAGAAAAAGCTTCTAGAAATTGCCTATCCTTTCCCTCTATATACCCCACTATTTTATTACTCTATGGTCATTTTAAGAAGGAAGGAATTTAGTTTTCTTTTTGTTGAAGACAGTCACTGTTCTCCTTTCAGGGTGTATCAGAAGATGGCTGTTGAATGGGAAATGCAAAGCCTGTGGCTTTTCAGATGATGAATTTCAGTCCTGAGTTGCAGATGATTCTGTATTTCTCTCACAAAGACAGTAAATAAATATTTTAAGAGATTAAAGGCCTTCTATTTTGGAGCTTCATTCCACTCAAGTATGCCAAACTCATGTTAAGCAAGGCAGATGTGGCAAAGCTGTCAAGAATCAAGATTTGATTCACATAGACAAAAATCTAGAATTTTATATTCAAGTTTGAACATTAAAAGACAACTTTATTTTGGCTTGGGCCAAATTAATCTTTCACTGCAGCAGAGTGATTGAAGAAATCTAAAAAATCTGTTTCACTATTTAAAACAATACCTCATATAAAAAGAAAATTGTAGGTTTTCTTCTGTGCAACATCTCCTTCATAATGGTGACCACTGTGATATTTAGATTTGAACTGAGAATTATTTGGAGACAGGTTTCAGTGTTTGGTCCACAAAATTAAAACAAAGCTGTGGTAGTGGACTGTATAACAGTGTGAAATACAATGGGGATTTGCTCTTCTACTGAAGGCCAGGAGGTGGTACTCCCCACAGCTATAGCATCTTCAGTATAGTAGTAGAAAAGACTTCTTTGATTGCAGTCATGGAATAATTCAGGTTAAAAGGGCCTTCTGGATGTTATCCAGGCCAATTTCCTATTCAAAGCAAGGCCAACTACAAAGTTAGATCAGGTTTCTCAGGGTCATATTCAGGTTTTGAATACTGCATATATCACAGTCTTCCTTCATCTCCATTTTTGGACACAATTGGGTGCTGAGTTAGTTAAGGGTTTGGTTTGAGCCAGTGCATCTCTTCTTGCATTCTTATTCAAAGAAGTGCCATTTTGTTGGTATTCTTAGTGCAGCAGTGCTCTCCTAGGAGCAGAGGAATCATACCTGACTTTCCTTGCAAGTGCTTTTTTACTTTTTGAAGCCAGCAGAGCAAGGAGGCTGTGCAGATTGCTTGGTCCCAGGAGGAGTCCTATCTGCAAGTCATCATTTTTACACACATGCTTTGTGACAGGAAGGTAAAAAGCTGAAGCAAAAGCTTGCTTGTCATGGGTGAAGTAGTAGGTGTTAAGTGGGCTGAGGCTGTGGTTGTTCAGAGTCTGTAGCATCTGAGGAAGTTTTCCCTGTTCACTTCATGCAGATGCCATACTCCTGCTTAAAAGGATTATTCTTTCTGCTCCCTCTTTTGAGAGATGGTGCTTGAAAACAGTCCCCTGACTGGTAGTGCTGCTTATTGGAACCTTCTAGCTGATTACCCTATGAAATAGAGGCAGAAACACTGCAGCTGGGCCCCAGGTAGGAAATAACATACCTCTGGGGCTAGCTAGCTGTAGGGCAAAAGGAGAATGTGCCAAATAGGAGAGGAAGAATAAAAAACTATTAATTGATGAAAGCCATAATGCCTTTCCTTCGTTTCCAATCGATATGTAGAATGTATGAACATTCAGGTCAAGCTGTTATTTTATTCCATCTCAGTTGTGACATCATGACTCAGGATTATACATGCAATAGGATGACTCAGTGTCATCTCTCTACATCAAACCACATCTCACCTTTTTACTGCATGTAGGTGGCATAAATGAAGAATTCTTTTCCTTGCCCTGTTGCAGGTCTGCTTCTGAATAGAGCTCCTGGGTGGCAGTGCACACTAACGTTTTCCAAGGTTAATAGTTCATCCCCTCACTCATTTACAAAACTGTAGGCCACTTAGATTTCCCCAGTTGGTTGCTACAAGTTAAAAGTCACAGTAGGATGCTTGTGATTGCTGGGAACTAGCCCAGATCACAGGGTGGCATTGCTTTCCAGCCCTCACACTATGGACCAGGAGATGACAGGCACTGATGAGGTTGTAGGTAAAATGCTCTTTAGAATCTAAGATATGCTATGAGCTCTAGTCGTAGGCCAACAGGAGAAAGTAAAACAACCCAGGATGAATCTCCCTTCTTTTCCCATGGTTGTAGCCATGCCTTGGAAAGGAGAAAATACACTGATGGTACCTAAATAATTACACCAACAGTGTGTGCAACTCACATGGGATGTGGCACCCAGCCTCAAGCAATGCTTCTTCCACAGTAATGATGATACAAGAGATCTGAGAAATCAGATACAAGGAGAATGGCTATTGTTCCATGACTTTCCTCTCTGTACAAAACATTCAGACCACTAGAGGTTGTTTTAGCCTATCAAATGGAGCTTTATTTTCAAGGTAGAGTATGACAGAACCTGGACAATGAGGACAGCTGCAGAACCCCTTATGGATCATGCTCAATAGTCCTGAATTCGTGGTCTCAAACCAGTGGTATACCTAAAAGTCCACTCTAGCTATCCACATAGCAATTTCTGCTTCCTCTGATCAATATGCATATAAATCCTATCTGCTATGGCAGTAAGGATTTCAAGGCTTTTCCAGACAAAAGCCTTGAGCACATTTCTGCCCAATTTCATCACTTGATACTTCACTGAGAGAAGGCCAATGCATAGGCTGTAAAGGAGATTACTCAAGTTCCTAGCCCTTCTCTTCAATCCTGCCTCTGGGTAAGCAAAGTGTCCTGTCAGCAAGTGCAGCCATGGCATCCTCTTCTCCTATAGGAGAGGAAAGCACAAAAGTTGTTGTCATAAAATGTGTGTAGAGTGAATTTGGGATGCAGCACTCTGGCCAAGGGGTCTCCCTCCCCTGTACATGTAGGAGATGTACCTTGCCTGGAGCTTTCAGGTGAGCCTTAGGACTGGGATAAGGAATCTCTAAGTGTTGGGAAGGATGTAAGAAACATCCCCATCTATGCAGGATGGAGCTGGCAGTTCTCTGGGGGCTGGGAGCCAGGGACTGTAGGGGATCAGTTCTGGCAATCAGGTCCCATCCTATCACACCAGGGAGAAGCAGGGCAGACACAGCTCCAAGCACTTGGCATCTCCCTGGGGAAAGGGTTGGATGGAGGCTGGGCTGGGCTGTGGGCCCACAGGGGGGGTCAGAATCAGACCTCATTGTAACATAGCTGCTGTGCAGAGGGTGAGAGGTGCTCAGGGCCCTGTGAAGGAGACTTGTTAAATCAAATGAATAAAAGGAAGTCACTGTCACTCCAGAAAGTCAGAGAAATGGTGACTGGTGCTTCCTTTTCTACATTGCCTGCTCCCTTCTAAACCAAAACTGTAAAGGTCACACATCATCCATTCTCTTCACACTGTCCTCTGTGGGATAGCATCACCCTTATTCACAGTCTGTGCCTACCACTGGCATATATTTAAAGTAAAATAATAATAATAATAATTTTGTACGTGGGGAAAGGAGATAAGTAGTGTGAAAAGAAAGAGGTTTAAATGCAAATATTCCCCTATGCTCCGTACAAATAAGGCATTCCAGCCACAAAGGGTCAGGGGCTCAAAGCCAGCAGTAATTGCATGGAGTCAGCAGTTGCTTTTGAAACTGTCTGAGGAGATCTCCAACTGTAGGCAGAGCACTGGCAATCAGATAGAAATACTTACAGGTATAAATGATAGCTGAGCAGCCAATAGATGCAGGAATGAGATATATGTGTCATGAGAGCTGCTATCCCTGTAAGGATTTCTCTGTCACTTGTATGCATCTCTCTTTGAATGCAAGAAGTGGATATCAGGCTGTACACATCAGGACCACTCTGTGAAGACTGAGTAATCCTTTCTGCAGGAAGATAAGGAGGATGAGAGACATTAGAGAATGCCATGAGCACTAGTATAAACATTGCTTTGAAGCCTCCTTTAAGAATGAGAAACTTTTTCCTACTAGAAAAAGTGTCTGAGGAGATGGGTATGTGGCTGCTGAAATTGCTTTCTTCCAGGAGCAATTTATGGTCCCCAAGAAAGATGACACAAAGTGGCTACATCCATACATGTCAGAGATAGCCTACCCTTGCACTTTACCTGACCCAGGTCTTCTTTATGACCCTCATATGATTCCTTCTTTTGGAAGGAGTGGTCCCTGGAGTTAGTTGCTTCCTCAGCTGCTTCTTCATCTGCACTCAGAGGAAAATTTCAACCTAAAATTTAGGAACAACTCACTATACCATACCTGTTGTTTGAACAATTGAAGGATCTGGATCTAGGATGAAGTTATTTGACCCAGTTAAGCACACTGTGTTTGAAGATAACAAACAAGCAGGGTTACTCTCTCCTACCTCGTAGCAGTCATTATTAATATAATGGTTCTTATGTATAAATCTACATCAAAACACATGTTATGAAATTATTTTTAGTTTCTTCTCTTTTGGTAGGGGATGGCAAGTATTAAGGCTTAATTTTGAAATCATCTCATCTACAGAACTCATATAGTGAACTCCTGAGGAAATGCCACTTTCTCAATTCTGATCCAGCAATGAGATACATCCAGGCAGTAAAAAGAGGGAACTAGTTATATTGATCATTATATTATATTATATTAATTATATTAAACATTGACATATAACAGTGTAATTCTATCAGTCTTAAAATCATGGTTGGGCCATATCTGTAGCTGTAGCTCCCCATCCTTGGCTAAGAATGTACTCTCTCACCTGGAACACGAATGGTAACAGTAAACTTGGGTGAGATCAGATGAGAGTAAACTCTCTTCCATAAATAGGAAGATACTTCAAGTTGTATCTGGAATAGTCTGAAAGGTTTAACATCTTGATAGATGGCTTTTAATATGAAAGAAATGCTTGCTAGTAGTTGAAGGACACACACATGAAGGAATAGGAAGATTTATTTATTTTTTTTAACCATAAAAGTGCTTCAATTTGAATATATGATGAAACTGATGGGTCAAATATTAGCTTGAATACTCTGGGAAGAATTGTTACCAATCAGTATTATGGAATATGTTCTTCAGAGGTAGTGATGGGACTCCAGTACTTGAGCAATTTAAAGTCAAGCTAAACCTCCTCCCAACTCCTGGGCACTGGCAGTGTGCCCAGGGGGACAAGAAGGCCANCTAGGATTCTATGACAAAAGGGAGTGACATGTTCCTCTGTACAAAACATACTTCACCCATGGTTGACACATCTGTATTTATTTTAGGCAAAGATGTAGCAGTCTTGATGGCTTTTCCTTTCCTTCACCCAGAGATAAATGTTCTTTAACTGAAGCTTTACTGGCAGAAGCAAACTAATTAATGAAACAGCAGTACCAGAGTCAAAACTGGAGGTCTGCATTTGAGCTGCAACCATTTAGTTAGGGACAGTTTATTTTAGATTTAGCATGCTACACTAAGTTTTTAAAGCTCTCAGCTGAGCTAGGAGATCTTTGCATGCATAAAGTAGCCTGCAAGTGCATTGTTGAGTCTGTTCTGAAGGAAATTAAATGACTTGTTTAGAAGTCAATCTAGCACAGTGTGAGAGGTGAAGCACACACTGTTCAGGTTAAGTATGTGATTTATTATCATGCCAGGATATGAGTTTGTTGGGTTGGGTTTTTTTTCTCTAATGGTAATTATACAGAAAAATATTCTTAGCTTTTGCCTTTAAATCATCTTGAAGGCATCTCTCTTTGTATGTGACAATAGGAAAAAGAGTAGCTTGCCATGGTATGCAGGTATTTTTGTTCCCTACTGGAAGCAGTGACAGTAACTCTCCCATTGTTTTCTTATCTTTAGCACAATTAAAGAAGAAATAGTTCAGTATCCATAAATATCATGTCCACTTGAAAAAAAAAAAAAAAGGAAAAAAGATCATCTCTTCTATTAATTACTATTTTCTAAACTCAGCCAGAGCAGCATCTTAAGTTACACAACTGGAGAAACTGGAAAAATCCCAGATGTATATCCAGTGTTCAGTTACATGGTAACTCCAGTAGCTCAATTAACACAGCTGTGTCAATACTGGGGGGGAAAGTCAGGAGAAATATCTTTTGGCAATGCTAATCTTCTGGAAAACTCTGAGAATCTTTTAATATCTAGATGAAAATGATATGCTAAGTTTAAAAAAGGTGATGTTCTCAAATAGTTCCTCTGTAAATAGATGAAACCTCTTGAAAACAGTGCAACATTATAAATCACAGAATGAGGAGTGGTCAGTTAGGTTTCTGAATGAGCTGTGACATTAATTTATCAGGAGTTGAAGTGTTACACTTTAATGTATATTTAATTCCTGGGATTGAATGTAATATCAGAGATTTCAAGATGAGGCAAAAATCTCAGGTTTGGAAGTACATAAGCACATCCATTCCTCTTAAATATAATCTTTAAGAGTCATTTCTTCTTTCTCTCCTCCTCTGGATTACTCCCAAATAAGATAACATGCCAGAAACGGGAAGAAACACTTTTTGCCTGAATATTTTTTATGTGTCTGATTCAGTCACTAAATGCCACTGCCATGGCCAAAAAGTAAAATGTAAATACAAAAAGTCCACCTATAAATAAGGACTATCAATTTTCTAGTTAATCTTACTCAAGACAGCATAAACACCTATTCTCTGCTCTGTGCCCTTTATGTGGGCACATCTCATGATGATGATGATGATGATGATGATGTTCTGAGGGATGTGTGCTGCCCAGCATCATGGAGAGGCAACACCGAAAGGTTTTGTCTTCTTCTCATTGCAAGTGTCTCAACAATTAACTGGGTTGCAAGGCCAAGCCCTGGGAGCTCTAGGATGTTTCTTGAGTCTTCTTCCTTCTCCATGTGGATTTTGCCATGGATGAACATGTTATAGTCTTTGAAATCCTTTTCCATCATATCCCAAGTGAGTGTAAATGACAAAGCAGCACAAGTTAAACAGATGTAGGAGGAGTAGCACTCAGCTGGCACAGACTCCTCTTCACACTCATTAAGACTAACTGGACAAAGACAGTCCACTGCAGTTACTTAACCTCCAGAGTTCAGGTTTTTATGACTGCCTAACTGAGTTTCAAGAGTTAGAATAGGCTAAATAGAATATATCTAACTTGAAAATACATTTAGATTCCAGGAAGATCAGACTTATTTAAAGAAGCATTTCTTTCTTCTTTCTTTCAGGTTGCAAACTAGATTAAAACTAAAGAGTTATACAGATATCATGGAAGGAGGAAACTGGCTTGGACATCCTTAGAGACACCCTCTACTCCCATTTCTACTCCATTGACATGGAAATAATTGCAAGGACACTAAATACTGAGTTGTTAGGTTTGGGATTACATCCCTGGATGAAAAAAATGATAACCCTGTTGCATCCAGGCCACAATGATTGCATTCTCAGCTACCTCATGGCAAATGGACAGAGCAGAGATGTGTCCAACAGCAATTCAAAGCACAGTCAGAATGAAGCCTAGAAGAAGCAGTGATGCCCAAAGGAGCAGTGTCTGCATAGCCTGAATCCCACCAGGCTGGGAAGAAGAGAAGAAAGGCAAAAATGCCTTTCAGGAAAACCCTGTAGATTAAGGATCCTGAAGGAACTTGGGTAGCCTCAGCAAGTTTGCAGATGATCCCAAGCTTGGAGGAGTGGCTGGCACACCAGGAGCTGTGCTGCCATCCAGAGTGACCTGGACAGGCTAGAGACATGGGCAGGGAGAGACTGAATGCAACTTAACAAGGGGAAGTGTAAAGTACTGCANTCCAGTGAGGGTGACAGAATACTGGCCCAGGCTGCCCAGGAGCCTGTGGAGTCTCCTTGTCTGGAGCCATTGCAGAGCTGCCTGGACACATTGCTGTGTGAGCTGGTCTAGGTGCTCCTGCTCTGGCAGGGGGGTTGCACTAGATGAGCTTTCTAGGGCCCTGCCAACCCCTAACATTCTATGATTCTGTGAAGGAAGGTAACACAGCTGAAGAAATCAGCAAATCCCTGGAGAAACACAGGAATCACACCACTTTATTCTTAGTAACTGTAGCTACTTCTCTCATTAGGTGCTTGAAACTTCACCAGGTATTTTTAGGGATTTTTTTTTCATGCATTTTACAGTGAGTCCAAGCATCTGGCCATTATTCCAGCATAATTCTAAAAGACAGGAGTTTCAACAGTGCTGCTATGCTAGTCCTTTTCTTTTCTAGCTGCAGAGCTATTCCATGACATCCTTCAAGTCTGCACATTAGAGCCAGCATACAGTTACACAATTTTTACACAGTGGGCTTTTCAACTTAGTCTCCCACTGCCTTCATTTTGCAAACAAAACATTGCCTTGGATCTTCTGTTGTTTCTTGGTTGTTTTTTTTCTTTGTTCTTTCAAAATGCAGATGAGGAAAAATGCCTCTGATTTTAATAAATAGTCAATAAATATCCAGACTAGAAAGAAACATAAGTCCCCTAAATAACAGACTTTAAACCCATTATAGTAATTGCTTCAGTTGCAAACATAACTTTGTTCACTTTTAACTCTCAGTTGTTTTTCACTTGCAGTGTTGCTCCCTAATAACACTCCAATTAGGCTTTCCAAATGCATTGGAATGATAATTTAATGGCACTGCAATTAGACACTTCCAACATATTTAACAACCATTGAAATGGTTTATATACCTACTTTACCTGCTCACAGATGACAATAAGCCATATCACAACATCTCATTTCAAAGCAGAGAGCATTTTTAATGAATGATAATATTATGGTAGGAACCAGTAATAAGAATAATGGATTTCAATGTCTTCATTATAAAATATGAAATTTTGAAGCTATTCCTTGGAAAAATTGCATCCATTTGTATGGTGAAATGCTTTCAGAGGAGCCTGCATTTACAGCTAAAACTTATCTGAAAATAATAATAATAAAAAAACTAATTGTATAACATATGTTACCACTATGCCACCTGTCACAGCCTTTACAGAGGAGATAAAAAAGATTTCCTATTTGTTCAGCATCACTTTGCTCTCTTTTCTATTGTATTAACATAACTGATTTGAACTATTGTTTTCAACAAGCCAAACAAGACCTATCTACTATCCTTAACAACTTAAACTTGTAAATGTCAATGCATATCACCATTCCTTCACTCCTCCTATGAGTAGAAATCTACACCATTTCACTGGAAAACAAAGACAATTAAGACCTAGTATAAAAACAAGGCAAGACCCAGACCTTTTCTTCATTCCTGTATTGAAACGATGCTGCAAGAAATAGGGAAATAATATATTGAGCACAAGAATAATTTCATTTATCAACCAGAAGTCTGCCATGAGCCTGACCCTTTATTGGCATGGCAGGAACTGATGATCTCTATGAGAGGGAACAGAGATTCTGGCTGGTGTTTGCAGAAGATAAAGGGGAAAGCCATTGGTCAATGAGAGAGCAGAGCCCTTGACTAATCAAAGTTACTTTGCTGTACAAGAGCTTAAAATGCATGAAACAGGAACTCATCAGAGCTAGGTAGGTAGCAATAATTAATTATCTTTCGTTGCAAAGATAGTGGAAGTGCTTGTAAGCCCAAATCATGCTTTGTTCAGCATTTAAACTAGAAGAAAGCTTCCTGATTTCAGCTGCAGCCCATTTCTCAAATGGGTGTCTTTCTTGGAAGTACCTGCAGCCAGACATGAAGCATCTCTCCAAAGAGAAGGACGATATCATTTCTTGGTTACTAAAGTATCTCAGTTCTGAATCTCACAGAACAGTTTCTAACAAATAGATTGTTCATTTGATAGTTGCATTAGCTTTAAAGCAAACAATATCCTAGCCATGAAGGATGAGTAGGTTAACATAGACCTCATCATTAAGGGTGGAGTTTGGTAGCCAGAAATAGCTTTACAATGTACTGTTTATTCTTATTCTTTTTTTTTTTTTTATGGCCTTTTCTGGAGTTATTCTCACTGCAAATTTCCTAGCTGACAGATGTTAGAACTTATATTTGCAAACCAAATTACGTTTAACTCTTTGCAGTGAAAAATGAGAAGAGAAAATAAGCATAGCATTCTTGGGTTTGGTAAAACTTAATCAGAAATAGAAACCTTTAGTCTTAAAAATTAGGAACAAAAAATGAGAAGCTACTAAGGTGTTTTCCCTAATGATTGAAATGCTTAGGGCTGGAATTTTCCCCCATATCTCATTTGGTCTGCAAATCTACCAGCTTGCTTTCAGAAGGATTCTCTTTTACTGTGTGTCCTATGTACATGACTGAAGTAAGTACCTTTTTATTTATCCATTTTTCATGCTTTTATTAGGACAGGTTTAATTCTATCAGTGTCAGATGTACAGTTGAGGCAATATTAAGCTCAAAGACACAGAAACCCTTTCATTACAAGAGCTGCAGAGGGCAGAGCATCCAAGCAGCTTATAGCTTTTAAAGCTAGCCCCAGTAGAAGAGCTGAGGATTCCAGGTTACACTATTATGGTGATATTAAAGGAATGTATCATCATTATGGAGGGCACCCTAAAACTGAGGGGTGACAGAATGTCTTGTCAGCAGTGCTTAAATGCAGCTTGCAAGGGTTTCAGTTGGGAATGAACTTGATGAGAATGCATCAAAGGCATCATGTGGTTAATGGAAGTAAAGTCTTGGGGATAAGCACAGAGGCAATAGGAGACAAGAAGTGCTGGCTCTTCAATAGCACCATTTGCAACATGACTTGTAGCTTTCTTTTCCTGACAAACAGCTCTTAAATGCTCCAGGACAGCCCAAATGAGAGCTCTGTATAAGTCTTTCTCCTTTTTGAATATAAGTGATGACTTAGGGAAAGAATAAGGGCAGAGATGACCCATAAGAATTTGGCTTGATATATAGTAGGCTGAACTGTCAATTTCAGACTAAAATTGTGGAAATTTTAGCCTGAAAGATGGACATTGGCTGGCCTAAACATAAGCAGCAAAATAACCTCACAGAAATGAGGGATGGGTATTATCCACCTGCCTGAAGTGCCATAAATTTATTCATGTATCCTTTCAGCAGACAAGTTCAGAGCTCCACTACTTTCAACAGCTATTAGCTCCAGAATATATATTTATTTGTACCTGAAGAATGGAACTGGCCTCTCTGCTGGGGGCCAGGTCTGTTTGGATTGCTGCTTACAGTTCATGATTCCAGTCTGAAGTCCAGGTTTAACACAGGCTGTCTATGCTGGTGATCTGGACGAGATTGGTTTTGAAAGTCAGCCTTCCAAAGCCAAATAAGTTTATAGTAGCCTCCTTGCATAAACCATCTCTGCCTGACAGTGAGTGATATCCCAGGGCAGATGTGCCAGCCCCTATGTGTACCCAGGAATCCTGACTACCCTGACCAGTGCCACCAAGGTCTCCCACCCAGGAACTCTCTGCCTCTAACCTGGATGCCCTGATGGGATTTGAGTTGGGTCATGGGTATGTCTATGGTCAGATCTGTTCTTCAGCTGTTGACAGGGCTTTCCAGATTGACATAACAACTGAATACCACCTTGTCTTCTTCTGAAGATGACTGGGCTCTTGATGGGACTTGTTATCCAGACCACCCAGCTGTTCTGCTGCAGGAGAGTAACCATCATTGGTAGGCTTCGCGAATGCAGCTCCAGGGAGGGCTNTGGAAGCGCTCCAAGAGTCGTAGGTGGTGGGGATAGATGAGCCAGGATTGGGAACCATAGAAAAGAGTAGAGAGCACAATGGCTCTAGAAACACTGAGCTTTGGACTTTTCTTCAAGTGTTTATTTCTCCAGACTCTTTGATAGAGTTTTCCCAAAGCACTCTATGCCTTTGCTAGCCTATTGTCTATCTCTCTGTCAATCTTACCATCCGAGGAGATGAGGCTGCCTAGGTAGTTAAACTGTTGGACTGATTGAAGTTCTGAATCACCAATGATGATATGAGGAGAGTAACCATTTGAGAGGAAATGTCAGTAGCCCATGTTGTGGCCACCCTTAACTCCTGGATTAGAATCCTACCAAGGGTGACCCCATGGACTCATGTCAGCTCCTGAGAACTTAAGGTCCATCACCACAAAAATATCCATTTTCTAATAAAATGAACTGCAGCAGCTGGTTATTTAGTTGCCACAGTGAGTCTTTCCTCAACGGGTGACACTGAATAAATTAATTGTAACATTGCTTACCATGTGGCTGCTGCTGCTCTCCAATGCTCCAACAAGCTGTGGGGAATGTGTAGAAGCTCTTTGTTAGCAGACAAGACAATGGCAGAGAACAATGAGATCACTAACAAGTCTCAATGACAGCACATAGCTTCTCTTGCCTCTTCCCTCTCTTTCTTTTCCTCAATAATAATTGTGCTAGACATTTTCAGTCAATGTATCTGGCTTCTTAAGGTCAAGAGCCTTGAGAATGGATGGCATGCAAGCAGTTATAAATTTTTAAACAAAAAAGCCCTAAATATTTTTGAGTTATGAGCAGTTTTCTGAGCTGGCTGTACAAACTTTCCACAGCACAAGAGAATACGTGCTGTTCATCTCTATTCATTTCAAATGGATTTATTGGATGTTATCTTTGTCACAATGGCTTCCATATATTTACCATTTTTCACACTATCCACCAAAATATTTATGTGATAGATCATTGCCTTGCAGTCAAAGACTTTGCATTTGGAAGAGAAAATAAAAATACTTATAAATAATTGGGGTGGTGGAGATGACTTGAAGCTCTCCATAATGCAGTGTAGCAACTCACTTTGTTTTGGAAACAAAAAACAAACACCAAGGTTTGCTTGTGAGACACATCGGGCAGAAAATAACCCTTCATTCTCAAAACAATGGAGAGTTATAATTTTAATTTAGTTCTTCTGTTTTGCTTTTGTTTCAAAGCAGATCTCCAGAAAATATGGTGTTCCTAAAATATACTGAATATTTTCAACTGAAAAAGCATGCTGGAATGCTGGAAGAGCTTACATCCTATAAATGTGGACCCAGTTCTCACACTTGCACACCTCAGAAACCTTAGCCAAGACTCTCTCAGAAGCTGGATTCCTCTTCCAACAGAATGGCCAAAAAGAAAACTCACCTCTGAACATCTCCCTTAGATACCTCATACACTATGCTGCTCCCTAACCCTCCCCACTGCTGTTTGTTGCCTTCCCACTAGAATTGTGTAATGCTCTTCTCACCTTGTCTGCTGCTTTGCCTGCTTTTTGACCAATTTAGCTTCTGAAGTTTATTAATTTCTCAGTCTCTTTTTTATAAGCCAAATATCCAAAGTAACATACTTCTTATGTGCTTTCTAACTTTGTCCTTATGTCCTCCCACTGACTCAATGTCCAGCATATATTATCATCCCAAAGTATGTAGACTATTATCTTGACCTAATATCTTTGATTTTAATGTTTTTAAGTGATCTGCAGAGATACAGAAGGCTAGAGAGCTGACTTTTAGTCTCTATAGAACTAAATGATGGTGCTATCTTAGAGGAAGCCTTTGAAAGATGGAAAGAACACACAGTCCCTTTAAATGAGCTGATACTTTATTTATAAACCCTAATAAATGCCTGCAGACTTGGGAGAGCTATGCTAATACAGACTGGGTTATTTTGATGTAGAAAGAGTGGTTTTCCTGTACATTTTGCCCCAAGGCAAAATCCTTCAGGGTTTCTTTGTTCACACTGTATATACGATGGCAGATAACCAGATCCTCCTTCAGTACTTGCACATTTCTACATGCTTCTCCTGTGGGCTTCTCACTTTTGGTGCTTCAGCAACATGAAATATGCCTCTCCTAGTGGAGGAAGCTCTTCTTACAGCTACTTTGCTGCAGCACAGGTAATTAATCACCCAAGAGATGCAGGCAGAAGCTTCTCTAGCTCCTTGCTGAATTCAATGTTTCATCATTACACGTCTCCCATTTAATTATGTTTTGGTTTTCCATTTTACTGCCAAAGAACTCAGAAACACTTTTTGAGGAGTTACTAGTGAATCAGTATGCAAGGATTGCCTTCCTCCTTCACTTTATTAGTTTTGCAGACTGAGTTTATAGTATGATCATTAGTGCTATAGTGGATGACGTAAAATAGAGACACTTAGGGACTTTTGAGATGCTTCAGCTGTGGAAAGAAAAAGAAAAAAAAAGAAGGCTTTCATAATTACTTCATCAAGCTTTAGTGATTTGTCTAGCCTGAGCAACCTTGCAGTGATTTGCCCCGTGAAATGGGCAGTTAGAACAAAGTATTTGTTGAGCACTTTATGACAAGTGTTTCTTAATCAAGTGCAAGCACTTTTCTACTGCACGTCATGGCCACAGTGAGATGCTGTCATGAGGGAAATGCAGCTTGGTTTTTATCTTTAAATGAGGAGATTATGCTCACTTTATGTTTAGGTTTTAATTCAGGTTTTTGTCTAAAGAGAGGAGTTAATTGAGATTAGATTTTCAATATGGAAAAAAGCCGACTCAAACTGAGCAATGGTTAACAGGTTGCATGAGGTAAATGTGTATGATAACACAGGTAAAGTGAAAATTAAGCACTTTTTTTAAAAGGATCTTAGAAGTAGAGTCAATGTTTTATAAGGAACTATAATTAAGCAAGCTGTTTTGGTAATTGGCAGAGGATTCCACAAAGAGTGACCTTTCTGTCACCATTTCTGCTTCTAACACTGACATCATTTCACCCTCCTCAGTAACACTAGAGTCTTAGAGGTGATTTTGACAATCCCAAAGGCAATCCACATTCCTAGGTGAAATCCAAGCTATAATAAATTAACCTGTTTGCCTGAATCTGGCACAAGGTGAAACACTGGCTTCTCACAGAATCTTCTACTCAAACTTGTTGATCCAGCTGGGGAAAACCACATTAAAAAGAAGAGTTTAACCTATTTCTGCTTTTCTAACTTAAGCAATCAGCACATTGGTTTCAGCATCTTTTTATTCTGAGTTACAGCAATTAGTGTTAAACAAGTTTTTCTTTGGCCTGATCAAGGTCAGTCAGAAGTGATTTCTGAGCATGTGGATGACACTAGTAATAAAAGTGATATCTTGCTGAAGCACTTGATTGAAACTTCCTCCTTGGAAGTGTAGCTTTACAGGATCCTGGAGACAGCTGAAAATTACAGAGCTGGCTGGTAAGGCATTAAAACTGTGATTGCTAGTGTCTATGGTAATACTTCTTTTCCGTAAAGAAAGCCTTACAATTTTTGTGCAAAAGAAAAGAAACCAAAAAACACTTCTTCCCTTAACCATTGAAGAGCCAAAGAGAAGTTCTTCATGCTTTATCTGGCTTTAAAATGATCCTTATTTCTCTATATGTTATTTGCTAATATAGATGGCAGTACTGTAATACCTTATTGCTCCAGAACAAAAAAGAGCACAAAGTCCACAATGACCTCTCTTATCTGGAGAGGAAAGGAGAAAAATGCTGAAAATAAGAAGAAAGGTGAAAAAGGTAATTGAAGAATATTTGAAGTAAGTGCAATTATTTTAAAACATCACTAAAATGTTAAATCTGCCATCCAGAGAGGAAAATAAAGAGGATAAGTCATTATAACTGAGCTAGATAGTATATACTTTTAATCTGCCTCTCCAGTTACATCCCTCCTATCTTTGCAGAAGTAGCAGCAGCATACTTCAGGGTTTGGGAAGGCCACAATAATAACACTGACTACTCAGTAACTAAACTACCTTTGCTCTGCAGATGGGATTATTGACCTAATTTTCACATTTAAAGGAGAAGAGAAATATTGCCTTCAAGAAAAAACTCTGTTACCAGACAAGCTACCAGAGAAAACAAATACTTGACTTTGTCTAAAACTCTTCTGGGAAAACAAACTCTATGGAAGCACAATGTTGTATATGGAATGTCTTTACCTCTAATCAAGTTATAAGGGATATTTTATTATCTGCTGAAAACAAGCAGAGGGTAAGCAATAGAGGCCAGGGGAAAATCCCTGAGAATGGTTCTACTAATATAGTCCAAGGGCCAAAAAAACATAATGAGGTCTTCAAAAGGGTCTCCTTGAAGCTCTCTGATGTGCATCTCTCTCTCAACTGACCCCTTAGGGAATTTGATCATTCCAAATTATATTTTGTTTGGATACTTCAGCTATTAATGCAAATAACCTCCCTATTCAGCCTTCTTTTCTTGGGTTTGCCACTGAGCTTCAGCTTTACAAACCTCTCATTCCTCTTATCCTTTCACCTTGCCCACAAAGTTGGTAATCTCTGTAGGCTCTATTTGTGTACAACCTGGATAAAGAGAGCTCCCCAATCCTGCATAATTCTTGGAGGCATTACTCCAATTGCCATTAAAGAACTTCATCCAAATTCTTTCTGATGTACACAAGTGAAATGACACACCATAAATTTGTAGGCTAGCTAAGGGCCTTTGGGAGGGTGTTAAAAAACACTTTTAATTCTGTCTATCTCACTTATTTCATTGATTGGAGCTGTGAATCTGACAGTTGCATACGTTTTGAGTCAGAGATAAATGCTGTGCTTGGCATATCACTCCACATGCATTATTTATTGTAATTGAACTAAATTCTGATATTTCTTTTGGGGCATTAGATTTATAAAAGAAGAACTAATTGAAGGAAACATGAATTATGGAATGTCAGGACTAACTGTACAAAATGATAGGAAGGAGAACATTGAGTATGAGCACTAGTTGCTAAATGTCTCTGGAAACATATGTTAGAAAGAGATATAATAATAAATACCAGAATATACTTGATCCCATAAGTTCTACTTGAATTTTCTTGATGTAAATGAAAGCTTTTTTGCTTCATGATCATCTGTAATGCTCTGCAACTGGACACTGAGTGGTTTTCTCTGTAAACACTGAAGAAGCCAAGAGATAATATTTGAGCTAAAGGAGTCAGATATCTAGCCTTTTGCATCCCTTAGACCTTCTTATGATTTAGGCCACTGTTTCTCTTCATTTTCTTATATTTTGGATTGTTTTCATTTATTGTACACAACCACACTGCATTTCTTATGTATCTAGTTAAATGCAGAGCTGACAGAAAATGGCCCAGACCATTCGCCAGCAGAGCCAGAGAGGTGATTCTGCCACTGCACTCTGCTCTGGTGAGACCTCATCTGGAATACTGTGTCCAGTTNTGATTGTCTGTTCCATGGCCAGACAATGAGGATTCATTTAAACTTGAATAAAGGGGGAAACAAGGATCTTCCTGGCTGCAGCAGGATACAATAGAGCTTGATGGAGAACCACTCTAGGGTGTTCTCTGCCAGTTTTGTACTGATTTGCTGCACTTGGAATCGAAAGGAATTTCAGGATTCCTGCAAACCAATGTCTAGCTTCCTTCTGCCAGGTGGATAGTCCATGAATTTCAGAGAGAGCTTTAGGTGGCATTCAAGTGTATGGCTCTAAGCCATGAACAGCTACTTGTTGTGCTCTTAGGACCTTCTGCTAAAACAGAGGCAGGTAGAAACTTTGTCCCTTTGGAAAACCAGGCCCTCAGTATGTATAATTCCATCTTTTATACTCCACTCCCTATTTAGAGTAGGTCTAG
Source organism: Bucco capensis (assembly GCA_013396975.1). Taxonomy (NCBI): domain Eukaryota; kingdom Metazoa; phylum Chordata; class Aves; order Piciformes; family Bucconidae; genus Bucco; species Bucco capensis. Next base: position 70,103 of record VWZO01016178.1, read on the forward strand.
CTGTTTTATTGTTTCTCCCCACTACAAAATGTATCACTACTAAATTTAACTTGATATCTCACACAGCTTTATTTATAGAACTAATAAAGTTGTTTTTTTATTGCAGAAGACATGCAGTTCTAAACATTTGCATGGTAATTCTCCTTTAAAATAATATTGCATGGAGGGCTAAGCTCCTTTACTGTTCTGTAAAGTGCAAGCTGTTGCTATATATACATGTCAAATTGATTCTATATTTATGAATTAAACTTATGTTAGTGACACAGTGTCTTCTGCTAGTTAGGAATGTGTAAGCTAGGAAAGGGCAGGATTAAGTTTGGCTAACTGGCCTTGGTGCATGCATTCTCCTTGCTCTTTAATTACAAGCATAGCTGATATTTTTCCTACAGTATCTCTGCCTTAGCCTGTAGAGATGCAAGATCCAGCATCAACCTCCATCCTTCCAGACTCCTTGTGCCTGTCTGTTCTCTGCTTCTCAAAACTAACTCCTCCTCTCATCCTCTGCAGCTCCAGTTATCCTTCCTCTCTGCTCACTTCCCATGGCAGCTTTATTTCTCCTTTCTGCATTACAGAGTTATTGCTAGCTTGTTGTGCTTGACCCATTTCAGTCTATGATTGTCAGAGCTGCAGGTGGTACAGTCAATTTTGTAGTTTACACTAGAAATTATAAGCATATAGAGATATGTGAAGTCTACATCTTTCCATACAGAAAACTTTCCTATGCTTATAATTTGCTTATAATTTCCTATGAAAACTGAAAGGAGCAGGAAACAAAGGATATTTCTTTCTAAAGTATGAAGCTCTTGATGAAAAACCTTCAGAATTATGTACTGGAACACAAAGATTATCTGATTTTACTTGATTTACTTAAAGCTGGCCAAATGACAAATTGTTCTTGTAATGTTATTCTGAGAAACAGATGAAAAGTATAGCCTAAAGTTTTTCTCAAAAGGTACAAAAATCACATCTTGAAGTGGCACAAAGGGTGAGAGTTTGGCAAAATAATATTAATAATAAAAAAGAATATCTAATAGTGGAAGGAACAGATTTATAACAAGTTATGCCAACAGTGCAACTTGTTATTTTGTTATAAATAAAACAAGTTAAAAAACTTATTTTGTTATAACCACATTCCTGTTGAATACAGCCCAAGTATTCACACACAGAGTAGAAGGAAAATGATAATATTCAATATTCAGCAGCAGTAGCTGAAAAGTAATAAAATCAAAAAAATCCTATTGGGAAAACATTCCCACAACAGTTTAAAAATCTCTTTGCCATTCAGTTATCTATCATTGTTGGTTGTTGTTGGTTTAGTTATGAGCATGATAGGAAAAAAAACCCTAATCTTGCCCTAGAGTGATTATTGCTTTACATTCATAACATTTGCAAAGCCTGTCATGCCAAATGTTGAAGGCATAAGTGAATAATGACCATCTTTTTTTCCTTTTTTTTTTTCACCAGCATAAATGAGAGAGCATAAATCTGGTCAGTCATATATGTATGCCATGCCTGATTTTTAATTACATGAAAAATAGGTGTAGCTTAAATCATGAGATAGCTCTGGTGATTCACTTCAGCTGATGGGCACAGCTTTTGCAACACTGCAGCAATAACAATTCAAATGGATATTGCTCTGCTTATGACTAGGCTCCAAAAGCAGTAGGCAGTGGAGAGGAAGGACTGAATAAATGAACACTAAGGAAAGAAACAATTTAAAACTCTGTCTTTAAACAGGACTATAGCTATGAGCATCCCAGACAGTATATTTGACAGTATGCACTGAGAAGTAAAAGAATTTCCAACATCTCAGAGCTGAACACTGAATCAGTAAGGCAGCAAACAAGTCCAACTTAGCTGTCCACACAACACACACCCTACCCATGTCTATGGTATCAGTACAAGCAAGGAACTGATCTGCTGGAGAAGAGCCCTGGGGAAAAAGCTCTGGGAGTGCTGGTGGCTAGGAGGATGCCCATGAGGCAGCAATATGCCCTTGTGGCCAAGAGGCCAATGGCATCCTAGGATGCATTAAGAGGAGCATGGCCAGCAGAGCCAGAGAGGTTCTTCTCCCCTCTCCTNATGAGCTGAATTTGGGAGAACATATTGCAGTCAGGTGGTCATCACCTTGTTTTGTCCTATGTAAGCTCTCAGCTGTTGCTCTATGTTCCCTGTTTATTAGTGTGGTCCACCTCAATTGGACTCATATTCAGTTTTTATGCATGCCATTGAGAGGCAATATTTCCAACAGTGGGAAAGCAGGATTAGTCATACACCCTCCCACTCCTCCTTGCAGCCACTGTGCCCATAGCCTACCCAGAGGACAGACGTGGGCTGGGGATCATCTGGGGTCCTGTAGGTAAAGTTCATCTAATCTCCTCTGAGATGAGATCACAGAATCACTTCTGTCATACACCTGCCTGGGTTAGTTCATTATGCCTTGCTTACAATTACTAGTTTAAAAAGGAAAAAAAAAATAAGTTGATCACTTGTGGGTATGCTAAAACTATATTAACGCTGGAAGTAACCCAATACTGCCATCTAACAGAGGCAGAACATTAGGAGATGTTTCAACTGCATTTACAAATCACAAACAGTTATTAGGATTGACAGAGGAAGGCTCACAAACCCCAGTAAACCTTCTTCATGCTAGTAACTTCTAATATATGTCTAATTATTTCTCTGCATATCAACAAATTCTTCTATGATATATCTATTCCTGGAGGTTTTTACTTAAAGCAATTACTAGCATCTGTTCTTGAAGGGCTGTGCTTCTTGCCCTTGCCACTTTTACTTAAAACAACTCTTTTTATACTTACTATTTGATATGGCTTACAGTCTGCATAAAAGAATTAATTCTTTCCATTTTTTCCCATAGTTTCTTATCCTTTCCCCCCCATCTATTTAAGGATGCTGTCAAGGTTTGGTCTAGTTCCATATCCTCAGGTATTTAACCTAATGAAAGCCTGTACTTAGATGCATTTTGAGTCACTGAATTAATAAGGGAGGCAATGAAGCACATCTGCCTGTCTGATGGTGAGACTGAACAACTGAGCCCTTTATGTTCACTTTTCATTAGACATAGAAATAAAGGTTTCAGTCCCTTTTTTCCCCTCCAGTGATCTTTTTATCTTTCCTGACACATGGGTCACCTTGTAGACTCATCTCTGTAGTTATCATTCACTGCTGTTTATTCTGTTCCTAGTTACCCTTTCCAGATCTTCAGTAATAATGTATAATGAGCAAAGAATAACTTGATTAATTTAGATTAGCCAAAGTCCAGATCAATTAGAAGACTGTAACAAGACTGTAAGCCTGTCTTGTTCTTCCATCACCCAGGACTAGCACTGAGCAACAGAAAAGATCACACTGCTGCTTTCAAGTCAGGGGTGGTCCTTTATGATTTAGGTAACTGCTTGAATGGAGTGAGCATCTTGGTGCACAGCTCACAGTAAGCTCACATCACCACCCACCCCTTTCTCTTCTCTAGGACTTCACTTCTCATTAAGAACAAAGCTCTTCTCACTTGACTTCAAATGCAGTTTGGTTGAATGTTCAAGCCAAAGCCATGGCAGAATTGATGACCAGGATGGGATCTCCACTAGATATCATACTGATGGAAGCCTATTTAACCTAAGGGGTTTGATAATATCTGCAATTTGCCACAGAATAGAAATTCAACAGTAGAAAACCCTGTACAATAGATGTGGCTGATAGAGGTATTCTAATGGTTACATCCACGGGAAACACTAATATAATCTGACTTTCTGAGGGTCTAAAGCACTGTGGAAGTGGATTCAATACTTCCATCAATCTAGCTCCAGGACTTGGGGAGCAATGTGAACCTGAGCTGTGTTTTCTCAGATGCAGAAATAGGAGCCTCTGTGGGACCATTTAGTGCACTGTCTCAGAGATGCTGCTGCTCTAGTGTACATTAATTACCTTTTCCCCCCAAGAAATGCTAGGATGGCATCCAGCCCCACAGCAATGCCAACACTCTTCCCTGATAGGATATATCTGTTCTCCCTAGGCTAAGCACTGTCCTTTTAGAACCAGGTGTGCAGTCCTGGAGGGGAGCTAGAGCTAGTTAATACTACATTGATGACTTACATGACTACATGTGGTGGGGAAATGTTCTCTTTCTCATTAAAATCTGTGACTACATTTTGAATTTCTTTGGTTTTGTTTTATTAAGACTACCCTCTGCTTCAGCTGGAAAGTTTTGGTCTCCCTTACAGTACCATCATTCATTTCCTTCAACAGGAAGCCATTGCTGGTAAAATCACTGTTTATCAATCATAACTCTGTTACATCATAATATTTTATTGCATATACATATGCAATATTTTGCTTTTCTTTTTTCTCTAGGAGAAAGATGTTTATTATTCAGTGAATATATGGAGGCTGAAGTTAAAAAGGCAGCCTAATTCCCTGCTCTCAGTGAATACTTTAACATGGTTGCAAGCCATGAACAGTTTTGGAATGCTTGTCATAGAGGCACTACAGGCATTAACTTAACCCAAACTCATTTGCTTTTTACTTTCTGCAGCAATAAATATACTTTTTTGACCAGTTTGTGAAAACATACAAAATAAATTCAGTATCTGTGAGGCCTGGAGGTGTGGATGAAGAAATCACAAATCAAATGCCAGCACATGCCAAAACTCAACATGCTCAAAGCTAAAAAATGCAGAGACTACACAAACAGGAATTCTCAGGGAGAAAACTACAAGAAGGAGGAAAAGAGGAAAGGAATGAAAGCAGAGTTTTGGGAACAGGAATGAAATCAAACGAGGTGTTTATTTCTTATAAGGTAATTCAAATTTCTGAATATGGATTGAAAATTTCCTAGTCAACAGACAAACCAAACTGAAGTCCATCTTCAAGTTCAGATGCACAGAAGCAGACCTCCTTAAGCCAGTAGGACTCCTAAGGGTAAGCACATGTTTAATTCATTTGTTGGGTGAGATTGCAGCTTGTCTTTCAGAATCATGAAGATTGGAAGAGAGCTCTAAGCTCATCAAATCCAATCATCCCTATCACCCCCATGCCTTTAAACCATGGCCCTAAGTAGAACATCTAGATGTTTCCTCAACCCCTCCAGGGATGGTGACTCCAGCACCTCCCTGGGCAGCCTGAACCAACACTTAACAACCCTAAATCCTTCTGAGACTGATTTCAAGACCCAGGTTGAAAAAAAGAGCCTCATTCCCTGCAGTGAATTTTGGGACACAGATAAAGGGGATGGTGATGATGATTATTAAGGATGATGAAATTAAACCAGGGTATCACACTCCTGAGCCCAGAGCCTATGTGATCATTTACACTAGACCAGCTTGATGCTCAAGCAGGAAAACTGTATAAATGGCAGCATTCCAGAGTTGGAAACATTTTGCATCCACTTTGCAAAGACAGGAACAGAAAAGAGCATCAGAGATTCAAATAATTTGGGTTTTGTAGTACCTCCTGATTTATGCCTTAATATTAAGAAACTGCATTGGGAAATGGCAATTTTGTTAATGCAAGAAGGAAGACAATTAATTTGATAAATATATCAGCCCTTTAAAATCATTGCAAGGTGAAAATTACATGTTCATTACCAAAGATAAGTAGTAAATTCTTAAGAACAGCAACTTCAGAATAGGAACTAGGTATAAAAAGTTCTCTGTGGGAGATGTGCTAAACTGAACTAAATTATCATTATGTCTAAACATTTTTGTATTCAGTAATTTAACACTATGGTTGCCAGCAGTTTACTAAGAGCATGGAAGGGGGAAGAATTAAAAAGAAGATTTAATTAAGGAATTCCTTATAAACCATACAAGCCTCAAATGACACTTCATGTCAGTAGGAGACTTGTAGCTTCCAAATTCATAATTCTATCCCATAACTAATGTTTTGGCACAATTATGTCTCTGAGCAAGATGTCCTGTTAACAAGAGAGATCTTGGAGAAGCTAGGGAAAGAAGAAAGCTTCACTTGCCAAGTAAGAGTTGCTCCATTCTTAAAAGCAAGCAAGCAAACAAACAAACCCAAAGCCAGCCTGAAATCCCTTTCACTGCAAGAGTCCTTTCCCAATTTTCTAACCAGTTTTCTGGGAGTGGGACAGTGAGTTTGGAGGATTGCAGATAAAAAAGAGAAGCTGATGGTGAGGAAGAAATAAACCTCACAGAAGAGGTTGGATTGTTAGGTAGATTCTTTAGCAAATTCAAACTTTGTTTCTCAGATGCTTAGAAGAAAAATATCCTCAAAGAGATCCCCAAGAGCTAAGGAATTACTAAAAGGATTTTGTGCAGCCCTGTGGAAAAGTTTTACTACAGCATTCAAATTTCTACTCTGTGCATTGCTCACACTACTTTACATAAATATTGGGACTATTAAAAATTATTAGTGAAGTAGTGCTCAGAGTTATCAGACATGGGTAAATCTCTCTCTCTTCCCCCCCCACCAAAAAAAAAATAAGCTGACTTTAATACTGCATGGTGCTTAAGCCTGGCAAGGTTGCATCATACATGCTTCAATCTTGGACACTCTCACGCAGTGCTTTAGTCAATGACATTAATAACCAAAATATAGCTTCAGCTAGGGACACAGAAGATTAAAGTTCAGTAAGATGAGTTGGCCTGGTCAGAAATTGTCTCCACTGGGAATTTAGGTTCAGAATTTTGAGTTTAAAACAGATAAATATTCTTCAGGATGTATGGAGACCTATCAAACACTAGTTTGGAGGTTTACATGATTTTTATACACCAGGAGACTAACATCAATTAGTAGTTATGGAGTAGAGATGGATTATTGAAACAGCAAATCTCCCCATGGAAAGCAAACAAATAAACAAACAAACAAACCAACCAAACAGAAAACCTTAATTTTCTAGTTTGAGGACTTTTTTTTTCCCCACAATTTATGTCAATTCATTTGGGAAATGAAGATTTTGCTAGTAAAATGCAAGGGGTAAATTGCCTGCCTCAAGAAGGTGAATGGCCTTAAGAGAGGATATGCTGAAGTAGCAGTTTTATAACAGCACTTAATTTACAGCATGGTCAAGTTTTCCTTTTCTTTTGGTTTTCTGGGAATTTTATCTGCTTATGTATTTAAGGTATTCTATGAATAAATCACCATGCTTCTTGGTGGTATTTTTGCACACAACTTTTCCAGCAAACAGAAATATATTCTACTTGTTATTTATTCCCTAACCCTTTGTTTGTTTTCTGACTCTCATTTTGAAAATGAACATTTCTCTATATACTTGTAGCATTAGGAAAAAAAAAAAAAGATATATTTTTCTTTTCAAGCTTGTCAGCAGAATGTCAGTTTGACCAAATGAGAAGTAGTTTTTTTTTTATTTAGAAATAAAATTAAAACCACAAATTTATTCACAGCTTTTATACAACTACTATTTAATGACTGTTTCTTTTTTATACAAAAGCAGTAATAATGTGCTTCTGAAATTACTAATGCAGAAAGCATAAATGTAAGAGGCAGTTTAAAAACCAGCAGGTATTGTGCCAATTCAGAATTGCTACTTGCCTTCAAACTTAGGTTCTTTTAGAATCTAGTGTGTCTGAAATGCAGTTTTATTCCTTATCAAATAAGTGCATGTCTAGTATCTCTGGAAAAGCATGAAAACGAACATCTTAAAAAAACCCCAATCTTCTCTTTCACAGACATGGCAGTAGTAAATTAAAATATATTTGATGATTTCTTTTAGCCCCAATGCATTTTTTCTCATCAGTTGATAACACTTTCATGTGTGATCTCTACACTCTTTTCTGAAGTTGGAAACACTGTTCCTGCTCCAGGCCAGGATGCCATTGGCCTTCTTGGTCCCCTGGGCACACTGCTGGCTCCTGTTCAGCTGGCTTCCAGGGATGGATGGGGCTACCACCACCTCTCTAGGCAACCTGGGCCAGTGTCTCACTACCCTCATGGGGAACAACTTCTTCCTTCAAATCATATAGCTGCTTAAATAGTAAACAGGTTTCACCCAACTTAATCTACATGCTAAGAAAAAAGTAGGAATTGTATTGAATCAGAAAGCAGTCAGTATGTGTGAAAGAGGAAAAAAACAACCTATCACATATTCTTATTGTATTGTTTCTCCTTTTCCCCACAAAAGGAACAACTTCAATTATACCACACAGTGAAAGGATGTTTTCTGGTTTGTTGTTTTGGTGGTTTTTTTTTCAAATGTAATGAATTTAAATAACCATTTTGTTAGCCTCCAGTTAGCACCTAAAACCCTCTTTCAGTGAGGACCCTGAGATTAAATTGTAAATGAGAGGTTGAAGAGTCCACAGCACTTGTCTGGGAAAAGGTGATCTACAGTAATTACTTTTTTATCCCCTACGAGGCACTGTGTGTGGAGCTCCTGGCCCAGAGGGAATGCAGCATTCTGCAGACCTCACCTATTGCAAAATGAGCTGCTTTATAATAGATAATTCAGCAGGCACAGTGTGGAAGGGAGATTTGCACTGCAAATTGTGCTGTGAATTCATTTTTCACTAGGGTGGGAGGTTTTTTTTTGTCATAATACTTTCATAAACAACGATGCATTAATACCACAGAAATCTTTCTCCCACCACCCCTTACACTAGCACTGTCTTGGCTTTACCTGGAAGCTGTAGCTTTTCTCACAGAGAGGACAGAGGCTTCATTTAAACACTACTAAATCCAGTCAGATTAACTGCAGCAGATTCCAAGTAAGGCAAAACACATATTATAAAATCACCTTATAGAGTGACTCCTGCAGATAGAGGCACTAGGAGAAAACAGTACATCTGCAGTAGATGTTCTACTTAGGGCCATGGTTTAGAGGTATGTTAGTGATAGGTATGGTTGAACTTAATGATCTTAAAGGTCTCTTCCAACCTGAATGATTCTGACAGCATGAGGAGGACTTCTGCTCCTTTTCTCTAAAGACAGTGGTCACCACCTAACAGAAACAAAATATTCTGCTGCTTTGACTTCATTTTAGTAACTGGTACAGAGAGGAAAGCTTGTAAAAGAATCAGATTGTCTGCAAGTTATGTTTACAGCCAGCTGCATCTGCAAGGAAAACTCTCTGGCCAAGAATGTTCATGCAATTCATCTTTGAGTCCAACTCATTCAGGCCTCTGGCAGCATGCTTACACCTGATTTATATCCTCTTTGACACACCACTTCTGAGTTTGTCACTGTGAGCTACAGGTGACACATAGCACACACCAAGGGATAAGAGAAAGGAATCTTACAACATAAGTAGCTTGGAGGCAATATAAATGGGAGGCAGTTATCTGGCCCAAAGGAAACAGCAGTTGCTTCCCAGGAATTTGCATCAGTAGGTTACCTTCAGTATCCTGGAGGTTAAATTCTCCTTTATAGGTTGCAAATTGCATTAGGGACTCCCTTGCATGGCACAGTTTGGCTTCTCCCATGCAACTCCCACTGCCAACAAAAGCAATGCAATGCCTTTTGCCTACTTTTGAGTTAAAAACCTACCAATACTCAAAATTAGAAACCATCAAATACTTGCTGAGATTGCATCTGATTGGGAAGGAAGAAAGACAGTGCAGTGTATAGATGTGATACTAAGGGACATGGTTTAATGGCATGGTGGTGATAGGTAGATGGTTGGACTTGATAATCCTATAGGTCTCTTCCAACCATAATGATTTGTGTGATTCTCTTAATGAAGGTGGTAACTCCTGATCCTACATCTGCACTAAGCTAGCTGCTATCTCTGCCATGTTCCCCCACAGCTAGCTTCCATACTCAACAACTTTGGCTTTAAATCCTTTGAGGCTATTAATTATGACTCTGTTCATTGACAGATTATTTCTTAGGACTATATCACTTTACATGGCAATAAAGTCTTCCAACTATCAAGCCTATATCTCTTTCCTCAATTTTCTTTGCATCCTATGCTGAAGAAAGGTTAATTCCCTAATTCACTATTGGTTGCCACACTCGTGCACTGTTAAGCTTCCTCTCAGGTGCCTTTGCTTCCAAAGGGTCACTGCCAGAAGATAGTGAAAAGAACTTTAAGTTCATCTTCCTTGTCCATTTGGCTGTACCAAAGTAGTCCCTGTAGTATATATGCCAATGCTCAGTTGAATTTAAGTTGTTAAATGGGATGGGATTTCTGTTCTACTCCTTGGGAAGCTATTTAATAGACTAACAAAGCAGCATCTCCCTTGGACTTCCCAAGGAAAAGTTTCTAGTTATGTGGTTGCTCATTATAGCCAGGCAGGGTTTGCTTTTTCCAGTTCTGTTTGTTTCCTAATCATTTTTTTCCAGGTAAAGAGCAGAAGGAACTTTATAGGAGCATGAGAACAAGAAGTCCTGCAGGGTTACCCCTGCCTAGATGTGCTAGTATCTGAGAGTGCCTGGAAAGGGTAAAACACCACAAAGAAGGGGAAGATGGCTGTAAGGCACCTTCTCTAAACATCCAGCTCCTCCAGAGCTAACCAACTAACTGAGAAATGGAGGTTATGAATGTAATTCTAAGATCTATCACTTGAAGCTGTGAAGCAGCCTCCTACCTTTCCTTTAGCAGGACAGCTCAGGAACTTCTCCAACTTACTCTTGAGCTGTAACCATCACTAGTAGGTCACAAGTTACAAAGCCATTTCAGCTTCTCCTCCAGCTGCCCAGGTAACCAGACAAATTGTGGCTGAACTGGATGACCCCCACAAGATGTTTTGTCACTATACCATCACTAGCAGGACTGCCTCAGTGTTGTTGTGGCTTTAGAGTGGCTAACTAGAGATCCCAGTGGGATTATGCCAGCAACCAAATGCTCTGCTTTGGAGTAGATTTTTGTAAGAGAAATGCTATAGCTAAGGATATGATGGTTTTGAGAGATTAGTTCTAAATGTATATATACATATATTTATATGTAAGATAAAGCTAAACAATGATTTACATCAGCAAATTCTTAGGATATCCTAAGCATTAATTTGACAGTCACACATCCCAACTAGCTAGATCCAGACCTGTTTTGAAAAAGGCTAAATTCTTCAGCTTCATTGGAAAAACTGACCTTTTAGTGAATGATGAAATTCAATCCTATGTTCAAAGAAATATGAGTTAAACCTCAGTTCCCAAATGAAATACTCATCAAGCTGCTAGATGCAGTCAGAGATAACACAAGAATTGCAATTTTCTGACAAAAGTAACTCTAGATCAGGAATTGTGAGAACTGTCCTGAAAAAAAATAGTAGAGCTGATCTCTAACTTTTATGTGGTTGACTTTCACTTGTGTTCAGCTGTTCCCCTATATCTAAAACATATATATATATATATACATATCAGCTTTGAATAGAGGAGTGAAACTTCACTCTTAGGCACATATATGTATATATAAAAAAGAGATGTTATTTATGTTCCTCCTGAAGTCTGCTCTAAGAATGAGGATATTTTTTTCTCTTTGTCTTACAAGTTCAGGCACAACAACCTTCTCAGCTTCCCTAATTAATCTTGCCCCAGCTGCTGACTCCACAGGTGATGAGCCTCTCCACTTGTCACCTAGAAAATACAGCTTCTGTAATAGAGGAAGCTTCCCATCTGTGAGAGTCTTAAAACATCTATTAAAAGGTTTGAAAAAAAAAATAAAATTCTGGGGACTTTCTCCATGTAATTGAAGTGTATTGGAACTTTGAAGTTTTGAAGTATAAACTACTAAAAGCTGATTTTTTTTTTTCCTTTATTCAGCTCACTTTTCAAACCAAGGGAGTAATTGCTGCTTGAGAAAAAAAACCTTTCCTTGCCATGCTGCAGCATCAGAGTTTGCAGTTAGCAAATTCTCCAGCTTCCTGGGCAATAAATAAATAAATAAATAAGTATGTAAAATCACTTATTATCTTCTAATTGAACAGTACATAATGAAAATGGTTGCACTACTAGCTATTTGTTATTTTTTTTCCTATAGCAAGCAGAAGGAATGCTCTCCTCAGGGAAACACTGTAAGGATTATTTGCTGGAATGATGGTAAAAGGAGATAGTATATGAGGATTCACACGCAGCCAGAGGAGTTGATGATGAAGCTCAAATAAAGCCTTTGTGACATTTTGCCAGTACTGATAGGATGTTTTCATTTATTTTCCACCTACACTGCTCATTAGGAATTGATTTCTAGCAAACACAACTAGAGAAAACAGTGTGAATTGCCCACAGTTCGAGTGAGTAGTATTGCTGGGGTTTATTACAAGCAGACCATCAGCTCAGCATATTTATTCCCTCAGCTGCTCACTTTGATCAGGGACAGCAACACAATCTGACTGAATCTCTGAAGACCTGACAGTCACAGGGCTGCTGGTGGGTGGTGACAGCTCTTTATTACACTACCCATAGCTTCCACCCTCAAATACCTGCTTATTCCTCCCAGGGATAGCTGTCCCCATCCCACCTCCCATCTCATTTCTGATGCTCACTCCAGGATAGGTGCTGAGGGTGCTGTATTCACCAGTGATTGCCTGCCTTTGCCTTTCTGTTTTAGCACTGCTTTGGAAATGTTTTTTCTAGCTGAACTCCAGCATGCACAGGCAGAATCAAACCAGAGAGGAAATGGGAGCAGTTATTCTTAGCTAGATTTGGGGTGTTGAAAATGGGGTTTTTTTACAGTATCACAGTATGTCAGGGGTTNGTTTTTTCTGGCAGATTATTCCTTTCTAGGTGAAGTATCTCCCTCTTGTCCATATTAAGTAATATATGATGACTTTCTGTTTTTTTAAAGCAAGATTAGTTTGAATTCTAACTCTGCCCTTCAATGTATAGAAGCTCTTAAAAATGCCCCCAAAAAGTAGTATCAATGGATGATTGTCAAATTCCAAAGAGAGATTGACTATGAAACTACAAGAAAAGTTAGATCTTTTGGATGTTTACAGTAGTTAGTGTAGATAATAAAAATACAGATGACAGAAACATTTTAAACTGATTGTACTCATACATTCATACAGAAAACATTGCTTTATTTGCTTACAATGCCATCATATGTGATTCTCCTGCCCATAAACACTCATATATTGCTTTTAGTGGGATTTAGGCCAGTTCAATATGGTTTGTGCACAAATCCATACTGGCTTTTACCCATCTCCTTATTTTATTTTCAGTGCCTCTAAATGGTCAGTTGGAGTATTTATTCCAGAATTTTTCTGGGGAATTAAGATTAAGCTGGCTTGTTTGTTTAATTCCCTGGCTTCACTGCTTTGACTGTTTTGCTTGTTGGCAAAATGATACCAGAGAAACAATTGTGTATTCTACTCCAGAATTAGACTTACCAGTGAAAAAACTCATTAAGCCTGAGAATTAACTGATGGGTGAAAATCATCTATCCCTGGTTGGTTGGAATTCATTTTAAACACAGGTGACAATTAACTAAAATCAAGCTAGAAGGGTGAGGTTTCTTTCTCTTAAAACTGTTCCCAAATATGAAAAAGAAATCCAAACTCTATGCCAGAGATGATTTACAAGAGGATGCTGTTATAAGGCAAATTAACAGCAACAGCTATAATTCAAAATATCCTGAGATATTGAGAGAATTTCTGGATTCTGAATGAAAATGGTGAAATTATACAGAATATACCAACAAAAGATACAAAAGCAGCCTTTAAAAAAGCCACACAGGAGAAGAGATTGAATGCAAAGGCATTTTAGAGGAATTAATCATACTACCTTTCAGAAGCTTCATAGAAACAAAAGCAAGGAGAACCTACAAGGAAGAGACTGTTACTCTGAGACCTTAAACGTGCTGCTTAGAAGATAACACTGCTCTTAATGAAAAACACAAGTTGGAGATCCTATGGATAAAATATCAATAAATCTGATAGTAATAATACTCAGTGGGCTTCCAAAGTGCATACAAAGGAACACTGGCCAAGCTAAAGGAAATTAAGGCAGCCATTAAACACTTTTTTTTCCAGTGTTATGTATAACTCCCAGATAAACAGAGCTCATATCAGTGACATCAACTGCAAATTAGAGCTCCTTGTTTTCATGGCATGATTGTAAATCTTCTTTATTTATTTATCTATTTATTTATTTCTCTGCTTATTTCTTTATTTATTTTCAATTCTTGCTGCTGCTCCCTATTTCTTTGGGATTCCAGGAAAGGCAAATCTTCAGGGTAGGATGACTATCAGATCCATTCCAGTCCAACAGTGAAAAGGTAATTGCTCTGGTTTTAACTTTCTTTTTAAAAGGAAAAAATTAGTACTTATTAAACCTATATGAGGACATTTTTTTTGTATATGCTATTAAAATATCTGATCTACTGAAGAAAATTATCTTTAATTGACAGGCAAACCTCACAAGTGTAAGGTTCAATTCCCCTGTGAGCATGGTTGGATTTCCTGTGCCTAAATTCATTACAGAAGTACTTTTAATTAAAAACAATGGAAAATAAAAAGTATTGCCTAATACAATGACAAACTGGAAAGGGAAAAGAACAATTCTATATGAAAAAAATTAAGTCAACATTTTAAATTACTCAGGGTGAAAGACAAGTATACCTGTTCACAGTAAGGGAATGAGACAAACAGAATTTGAGCAGCTGATCATATTTTAGCAGTAGAAATAATTGGATTCTTTCTCTGAGTTTTAGTACACTGACTGGATGAATAAATGTGAATAAACAGAGGGGAAACTAGCAGAGACTTATTTGTACAAGTAATGCTTTAAGCACTATAGACCTTCTCATTCTCCCACACTCGACCCCTGAAGTTATTAGAGGCTGAAAGGAGAATCCAACCTGAGAACATCATCAAAGTAGAATGAAAACTAGCTTGGACTGACAGGTGAGAGAGGGCATGGGGACTCTCTTCATATGCACATATTGAGCTTCTCATGGCCACATGGACAGGCAATGGTGAGTAGGAGAAACTGGGAGAACCCAGAGGAATTTTTCTAGTCAAAAATACTGGGAAATGTAATGAATTAATCCTGATAATTGCTTATTTCCACAAATAAGAAGTTAAATTCTTTTCCCTTTTGCCAAGCCACAAGCATATTTCTCTAGATTTTTTACCCCTCACAAAAGATTGTGAGCTTCACGTGTTACATGACTACTGACAACAATGATCAACAGGTTTTTAGCCTGATAAGATAGATACAGCACTAATTGCTTCTACTAATGAAATAGTTGATTAAATAGAGAAAAGAGCAGAAATATCAAAAGTAAAAATGTCCAAAAATCTTGAGCTACAAGCTTAGAGGACACAGCACCTCACTTTACAAATCACTCATTGCTTCTGAAACTTTCTCCTAAGCATTACCTCTCTGTCTATAATAGCCAAATAAGCCCCAGGGCATCCTGAAGGAGCAGAACACAGCATAGGTGATGGAGCCTGGATAGTGGTGTGTAAGACAATCCATGATTGTGGACTTGGAACAGAGTTCCAACCAGTAGAAACTTGTCATTAATGTCTTATATTCTCTTCCCTGTATACTTCACAGTGACATTAAATGAAAATTTAATATCTGAAGAGCAAGGAAAACTTTCTGAGGGATGAAATTTCCATGTTCAAGTCCCAACTACAGACTGGATAAAGAGGTGTCCCTGACCAGGAGGCTCTGATGTCCTCTTCTCCTCTCCTTCAAATAAGGTGGAGCTGCAAGGGGAGTTCAAACCCTCAGAACAGGCTGCAAAGATCAAGGATATGAGTTAAATCATGGTGGTTTGTGCATCTGTGCACAGTTAGGTGACTATGTAAATATTCAAAGGTGAAGGGGCAGTTTTGGAGAAGGTGCTGATGAAAAGTGAGCTATCTGTGCATTTAAATGGCAGCAACGTGAGGGTTAGCAAATGAACACTTACAATAATGTTGCATTTAGGGATTAAGAATGGTGTTGAGACTCTCAAATCCCTCATTTTCTTTTAGGTTTGGTGTTTTGGTTTGGTTTGGTTTGGTTTTGATTTCAATGTAAATATGAATCAAGAGTGATATTTTCAAAAATGCCCTATACTGACTTGGAGAAAACAGGATAAATATCACATCAACCAGTACAGAAAGAGTAAGGTCATTGCCTTTTCTGAAAATCTCCTGTCTTCAGCAAACAGCAGAGCCCTGGTTTTGCTAACACTCTGCATTTCTCTGTCTACCAAACAAACACATCTGAAACAGAAGTGAAAAGGCCTTCCTTCTTGTTTGGTTTAAAACCAATAAATCCATATTTCAACATACTTTCTCTTCCAGTTTCCATGAAACTTCCAGACTGACTCATTTGTCACATTATACATTAAAAAATTATCACTCACTCAATGACCATTAGTGTGAGAATATATATCATTAATTATGAAAATTAATCTATCTGCCATCTGGATGCTGATCTGTTATGATTTCCAACGTTGCCACAAAGGGCTGAAAGTGAAGATTCTCACAGGGACATAGTAGACCAGGTGCTAGAATTATAGAATAGAAAATGCAATCAAAATCAAAGAAGTTGGCAACACTGAGAATAGAAACTGGAGAAATTAATTCAGTTAGGGGCCTACAGGTCACAGTAGATCTACTTCTAGTAAAATAGATAGATAGATAGATAGATAGATAGATAGATAGATAGATGGATTGTTTGCTCTTGTTTTTCAGTTGGGATCTGCAGTCTGTAAGATGTTAAAAGGTAAAATAGAAATTCCTGTGTGTTTCCTCCATTCAAATCCCTTCTTTTGTGGGATGAGAGAGTGAAAAAGAAGTCAATGCATGCTTCATTCTCATCTCCAAATGGGCAAGTAAGTTCTGCCCCAAAATTGATTGCTAAGCCCCATGAAAGCAACATGAAGGATGGAAAACATATTACCTGTATCAGGACAATGAAACATCATAGGATTTAGTATAAATAAGGTGGCAAAATCCAACCCACAGAACCAGCTCAGGTGACACAAAGGGAGAATTTAGGCAAAAGCAGCTACCACCACAGGGCAGATTATTCAGCTTTAAAAAACAACAGGTGAGAACAACCAAGACATCTGGGCTGAAACTTGTGCCACATCCCTTGCACAGTGGAGAGTTTCCAGTTGTTCTGACTGGGGAAGGACCTTCTACATTGTTCCTTGGGAACAGAAGTGATTTCAGCTACTTACAACATTATTTTTAGTGTTTACATATGGCATTATATATAATATATGTATTATATATATATATGCACACACATATTTTATAGTTATTTTGGTTTTGCCAGCTGCTGGAAAGTAGCCTTTGCTCTGAAAGAGAGGCCAATTTTACCACATTATGTGCCCTGAGCTTAGCAATTTCTGGCAAAATTTTAGGGCCGATTGGGAGAAGAAACCAAGCTCCTTTTACTCTAGGGCTACTTAGGAACCAAAACCTACCTGATGTCCCATCAGATGACTTGAGTCACCAGTGTGTGAAAGTTTATGCCACTAAAAGTCCTTTGGCAGATCTGTAGATGGAAGTAGTTTTCATTAAAGAAAAGAGGGATGAAAATTAGTTCTTTATAAAGACCCCCAAATCTGAAGCAATTCCAGCCAATCTGATGAAAAGTTGGTTTAGGTTGGGGTTTTTTGGGGGGATGTTGCTCTGGGACCCCCTTCAAACTGCCCTGCTGCCCTTTTCCTGACTAGATTACTACTACAAGGTCTTAGGGCTCTAGAGATCTAAAGATACCACAAAGGCAATTAATGAAGCAGGTTCTTACATTGTTGTTTTTTAAAGGTAAATTGTTTGTTCAGATAGATTTTGTTTTCATTAAAAAGCTGCTCAGGTAAGCTATGCTGCAACTGTGCTATGCCTAATTTTATCTGCTGGACTACAAAGACCAGAAGATAAGCAGGAGGTAAGAGCAAGGAGAGAACAAAGAGCAAAATACCACAGAAACAAGATGGAATTACAAAAGCTTGATCCTGAAGCCACAGAAATCAAATATATGTAGGATCTTGTCCTGTCAATCCACTTCTAGTGCCAAAGCTTAGTAGGTATGTCATACACATGAAATCAAACGTTTCTGAACTAAAAACCCTCAATGTTTTATTTGGAGATAAGGCACTTGCTACTCTTTCATAGTGTTCCAGTGCAAGCTTCTGACTGATACTTTTAAAAGCTTTGTTTTGCAATTTTAAGAGCCTTTCCANCATCAACCAGTACAGAAAGAGTAAGGTCATTGCCTTTTCTGAAAATCTCCTGTCTTCAGCAAACAGCAGAGCCCTGGTTTTGCTAACACTCTGCATTTCTCTGTCTACCAAACAAACACATCTGAAACAGAAGTGAAAAGGCCTTCCTTCTTGTTTGGTTTAAAACCAATAAATCCATATTTCAACATACTTTCTCTTCCAGTTTCCATGAAACTTCCAGACTGACTCATTTGTCACATTATACATTAAAAAATTATCACTCACTCAATGACCATTAGTGTGAGAATATATATCATTAATTATGAAAATTAATCTATCTGCCATCTGGATGCTGATCTGTTATGATTTCCAACGTTGCCACAAAGGGCTGAAAGTGAAGATTCTCACAGGGACATAGTAGACCAGGTGCTAGAATTATAGAATAGAAAATGCAATCAAAATCAAAGAAGTTGGCAACACTGAGAATAGAAACTGGAGAAATTAATTCAGTTAGGGGCCTACAGGTCACAGTAGATCTACTTCTAGTAAAATAGATAGATAGATAGATAGNCTACTTCTAGTAAAATAGATAGATAGATAGATAGATAGATAGATAGATAGATAGATAGATAGATAGATAGATGGATTGTTTGCTCTTGTTTTTCAGTTGGGATCTGCAGTCTGTAAGATGTTAAAAGGTAAAATAGAAATTCCTGTGTGTTTCCTCCATTCAAATCCCTTCTTTTGTGGGATGAGAGAGTGAAAAAGAAGTCAATGCATGCTTCATTCTCATCTCCAAATGGGCAAGTAAGTTCTGGCCTAAAATTGATTGCTAAGCCCCATGAAAGCAACCTGAAGGATGGAAAACATCTTACCTGTATCAGCACAATGAAACATCACAGGATTTAGTATAAATAAGGTGGCAAAATCCAACCCACAGAACCAGCTCAGGTGACACAAAGGGAGAATTTAGGCAAAAGAAGCTACCACCACAGGGCAGATTATTCAGCTTTAAAAAACAACAGGTGAGAACAACCAAGACATCTGGGCTGAAACTTGTCCCACATCCCTACACAGTTGTTCTGACTGGGGAAGGACCTTCTACATTGTTCCTTGGGAACAGAAGTGACTTCAGCTACTTACAACATTATTTTTAGTGTTTACATATGGCATTATATATAATATATGTATTATATATATATATGCACACACATATTTTATAGTTATTTTGGTTTTGCCAGCTGCTGGAAAGTAGCCTTTGCTCTGAAAGAGAGGCCAATTTTACCACATTATGTGCCCTGAGCTTAGCAATTTCTGGCAAAATTTTAGGGCCGATTGGGAGAAGAAACCAAGCTCCTTTTACTCTAGGGCTACTTAGGAACCAAAACCTACCTGATGTCCCATCAGATGACTTGAGTCACCAGTGTGTGAAAGTTTATGCCACTAAAAGTCCTTTGGCAGATCTGTAGATGGAAGTAGTTTTCATTAAAGAAAAGAGGGATGAAAATTAGTTCTTTATAAAGACCCCCAAATCTGAAGCAATTCCAGCCAATCTGATGAAAAGTTGGTTTAGGTTGGGGTTTTTTGGGGGGATGTTGCTCTGGGACCCCCTTCAAACTGCCCTGCTGCCCTTTTCCTGACTAGATTACTACTACAAGGTCTTAGGGCTCTAGAGATCTAAAGATACCACAAAGGCAATTAATGAAGCAGGTTCTTACATTGTTGTTTTTTTAAGGTAAATTGTTTGTTCAGATAGATTTTGTTTTCATTAAAAAGCTGCTCAGGTAAGCTATGCTGCAACTGTGCTATGCCTAATTTTATCTGCTGGACTACAAAGACCAGAAGATAAGCAGGAGGTAAGAGCAAGGAGAGAACAAAGAGCAAAATACCACAGAAACAAGATGGAATTACAAAAGCTTGATCCTGAAGCCACAGAAATCAAATATATGTAGGATCTTGTCCTGTCAATCCACTTCTAGTGCCAAAGCTTAGTAGGTATGTCATACACATGAAATCAAACGTTTCTGAACTAAAAACCCTCAATGTTTTATTTGGAGATAAGGCACTTGCTACTCTTTCATAGTGTTCCAGTGCAAGCTTCTGACTGATACTTTTAAAAGCTTTGTTTTGCAATTTTAAGAGCCTTTCCAAAGTGGACTTTGGCAAACTGAAATAAGTTCCTCTAATTCCCTGCCCTTAGCAGCTGATGCTGGATACCCACTTGATCCTATCACAGCACACACCTCATTTTCTCCCTCTGAGCAATTGATTTGGTTGTCAAAGCCATTAGAATATGCCTGCTAACAAAAGATTTTTCTTTATTGCATAGGCAATCTTATTGTTTGAAGTTAATACAAGCCCCTTGGAAAACAGCAGTTGCCATAGAAACAGTTTTCCCAAATAAATCTTACATGGAGAAGTATGTCATAAATAATTGGTCCTGCCCTGAGGGAACCGTTAAACACCCAAAGAAAATGCATGGGGAGAGAAAGAGAAAAGAAAAGCTGTGTGAAAAGCATAAAATAATGGAAAATTGGGAAAACTACATTTTTTTTTTTTTGCCTATTTGGAATTCTTTTCAAAATCATTAAAAAAATATGAATGCCCCTTGGTTTTGGAACTTTACTGATATAGAGTGGGAGTCCATGTTTTACCTCTTAGGATCTTAGTTGTGTTCAAGTTGCATTGCATGCAAATCTCTTTCAATTATACTGTGGCAGTTATCTTGGGAGTTTGTTTATCCATTTATATTGCACACCTCCTTTTTACCAAGAGGATATAGATATGCTTGCAGAACAGTTTTAGACTCGAAATGTTAAA
This sequence comes from Bucco capensis, assembly GCA_013396975.1. NCBI lineage: Eukaryota > Metazoa > Chordata > Aves > Piciformes > Bucconidae > Bucco > Bucco capensis. Next base: position 90,966 of record VWZO01016178.1, read on the forward strand.
ATATAGAGGTCCTATGTAATGTCTTACAGAAAGATAAACATTTTATTATAACATCTCAGACTACAGGAACTCAGGAAAAGTTAAGTTCTTGCTTCCAATAAATAATTAGTCTCCTTGGAAAACACAATTTAACAGACATTTTCACAGTCTGAGACTCTCCTAGGAAAACTGGAAAACATATGCTTGATCTCCTTTTAAAGCCAAGGAAAACTCAGTGGACAACTACCAAAACCAGAGAAACATTGGTATTTGATAATGGAGGTAGCTGAATTTTCTTCTCTTCAGCAGTAGGCTCAGAAAGCCTTATCTGAGTCACAGCTTCCAAACTGTAGGAAAACTGAGCATATGTGTGAGTAATTGTTTGCTTTGAATTATATTTCAGTTCTGGCTAGTTTTTGACAGTTAATTATAAACTTTGTCTGGAAGCCTCAGCAACAATGGCCAAAGCAAAGAGCTGCCAGCTTGACTAAGAGCTCTGGAGAGGGTCCAGATCCAGCTAACTTCTGTAGACATGTGATTTAATTTCCTGAGCTTTTGTCCTCTGCCACCACTTCAAGGTGGACAACAAGTGTTGGGTCCACCAGCAGGGTGGATACAAAGGGTGTTGCTTTGTAAAGATGTGCAGCTTGCAGGAATCCCTGTTTGGAGAAAAGAGCATCTCCATTAAATGTGAAAAGCTGACTTTTGTGTTTCCAGAGTGATCCTGCGTGCCTGCTCCAAACNCATGTGATTTAATTTCCTGAGCTTTTGTCCTCTGCCACCACTTCAAGGTGGACAACAAGTGTTGGGTCCACCAGCAGGGTGGATACAAAGGGTGTTGCTTTGTAAAGATGTGCAGCTTGCAGGAATCCCTGTTTGGAGAAAAGAGCATCTCCATTAAATGTGAAAAGCTGACTTTTGTGTTTCCAGAGTGATCCTGCGTGCCTGCTCCAAACCATCCACAGCATTCAAACTAGTGTGTGTGCAGAGCTGCTGAGTGGAGGCCAGAGGAGAGCAGTTCAGGGGAGCAATATGGCCAAGGCTGAGCTGTTGTTTCAGGGAGTCCTTGCATCTCCTCTTCGGGGCTCCTCTCTTGCCACAGCCAGGGGCAAGTTGCCCATAGAGCATGAGCTTAGGCAGGCAGGAGTTCTTCATCCTGGAGCCGTGAGCTGCCCAACGCAGCTGCGTTCTCAGCAGCATGGCCTCAAGGCTTGGAATTGCTGCTTGTTCTAGGACAGACGGATTAGTCCCAGCATCTGTCCAATGGATGTATAGGATTGTCATCCTGACAGATGAACTTTAGGATTAAAGCCAGCTCTGTGCATGCTGTGTCTCACCTAAAGAATCAATTGTACAGGCTCGAGGGTGCTATCCACTTTGTAAAGCCCTGTAGCAACGGGCGAGGGTTGAAACAGCAGGTGTTAAGATGCAC
>VWZO01016178.1:95676-141150 GCA_013396975.1 Bucco capensis
TATATATATATATATAATATTATAATATATATATATTATATATATATATTAGGCTTTTTGTTCAAGAGTCTGTTCCTAGCTGGTCAGAAAGCAGCACAAGACTACCTTGGCCCCACTATATTCTTCCCCAGTACAAGGTGCACTTTTTGCCAGACTTCTATAAAAATCCAGAGCTTCCTTCCTTCCCAGATCCATTTGTGCTGCTCCATCTTCAGTGCTTTAAAAGCTTCCAGATTCAATGACAATAGATTGAATTTTCCAATAAAATACAAATAAATACTAAAAAGGTCACTTAAGGTGAGACATCCTGGAGTCCAGGGAATCATCCCACTATTTTACTTGCATCTATTCCCTGAAGGCTGGGGCCAGCTGCAAGATGTGAAATGGTTTTGGCTTTTGTGGCATTGACACTTGCCCCTGGGGTACTGCATAGCAGGGGAGCAGGTGGCAATGCAATCCCCATGGATGGTTTGGGAAAGCATGTTTGTGGGATTGGCTCCTGATCCTAAATCTCTAGGTCAGCATCACAGAGGAGTGCCTTCTCTCCACTGCCACCAGGCTGTTGTCATCTTATAACCTAAGTGGTGGAAAGAGGTCAACAGCTAATAAATCTTGTGAGCAGCCTCACCACTTTCAGACTGCAGTCCCTTTAGAGATTGCTACTGGCTTTTTTTCCCTTTTCTTCTCTTACCTCCAGTGAACCTTTACATCCTCAGAAGCATTTGGCTTTTCCTGGCCTCTGACAAATGGAAAATACTAGGCTTTGAATAGGGAGCTTCTGCTGGTGCCAGTTAATCTTTTGAAAGAACCAGAGCAAAATACATTGTCAGATTCTCCTTTTTCTGCAGAACTCTGAGAGCAACGTTCAGATTAAAGGCAAGGCTGTGCAATTGCATGAACCTTCTGAAGGGCATTCTTTCTCAGTGACTTTGATTAAATTATTGAAAGGTTATTGCATTAAGAAAATGGTGCAATTTAGCTGTTCCTCTCTGTGCTTTAGAGCTAGTTGTGAAAGAGCTGTATGTATCACAGTGCTGTTATAGTACTGATGGAGAGGTTTGCAGTGTCCTATTCACCAGTAAACCTGTTCCTGCTAAGACTCAGCAGAAAAGCAGCCTGGAAAGCATCACTTTAATCATTCTCCTTCTGCAACAAGAGTGATCAGGAGAGCACAAAGGCACAGGGGTAAATTAGCACAAAGATGTTTGTGAAATCTGAATTGTGAGTTGCTTATTTCTTGAGGTATTTCATAGTAATGCACTATATTTTAGAGTTGCTTAGATTTCCTGCTGTCTTGCTTGAGTATTTCCACTTCACCTTGCTGTCTGTAGTGTAGAGGCAGTGCCAGGCTGTTCCTTGCTCAAGAATAAAGGCAGAGACCCTAAGAAGGGTGATGATGGCCCAAGGAACCACTGTTCTCCCCAGAAACATAAGTAGATAAGTGACCTCCATCTAGTAGAGATACAATATCCCTCTTTTCCAGAGACAGGAAATTAGACACATGTACAAAACAGGGGGGAAAAAAAAATCTTTAATGCAGGTATATTTTTTTCCTTTTAGTATGATTTATTTTCATTTGGAAAGCATTAAAATATTCCCATTACAATATTCTGAGGGCACATGCAACACAATGTTGTAGCTAGGTCTCTGAACAGGGCAGAAAAATACTCATTTTACAGAAAAGTGTGAATTTATTTTGAGGAAGGTAAAATTATATTGGTATATTTTGGGGGTGAATTCAATACTAATCCCATCTAGACCTGATGTTTTGCTGAAATGAGATCATCAATTACTGTCTGTGTTTCCTCATGAGGTAATGTTTTATTTAAATCGTCCCTGATTTCTTCTGACAGTTTAGGCAAATGCAATTTTCATAAAAAGGACTTTTATTGCACTCAGCTTTTCTCCTCAATATATAATTTCTAATAGATTTTTGGAGGCACTGGTGATTCTCTATTTTTATCTCTCTCTGAAGTGGATGCATGCATAATATGGCTCCTCAAACCTTTACCTTCTGGTGTTGTGATTAAATGTGGTATTAGTCATCTAGATTACTGCAAATTCAGGAAGTCTTTTTAGTTATATCTATATATCTATGTCTATATCTCTCTACTTAAATTCCTCCTTTGCTTCTTTGCCAGGAAAACAAATTACTGTTTTGTTTCCCAACTCGAAATGTAAAGCATAGCTCTATCAGTTATCATGGCTTGATAAGAGTATTCCCAGCAGGCTGATGGAGATGATTCTGCCTCTCTACTCAGCCCTGGTGAGGCCCTACCTGGAATACTGTGTTCAGTTCTGGGCTCCTCAGTACATAAGAGACATGGAGCTGCTGGAATGACTCCAACAGAGAGGTGCAAAAGTGATTAGGGAGCTGGAGCATCTCTGTCATGGAGGCACCCACAAAAATGGATAACAATTGCTTAACCAAAATGGGGATTTATTGAAACAAGTTCAATTAGCACTCCTTGCGACCAAGTAAAGGTTTGAGTGTCAGTCTGAGATTAACTAACTGCTGCACAATCAATCCCTTAACCAGAAAGGGTACAGACACTAGACAAGACAAACCACGAGTACACAAGCACTCACTCAAAACAAGGCAAAACCTCCCTTTTTGGATACCCAGAAACTAATAGCACACACCAAAAGGGAGTGAGGATTCTCAATCTGCAGAAGATGTCATCTCATGCTTCTGTATCACTTCTCATGCATTCACAAACTCCCTTTCACAAAACAACCTTGACAAACAACAAACATTTCCACTTCTTCTGAGCTACAAATATAGCAAAACTCAGGAAAAAAAACAAACAACAAACACAACAGAACAAACAAAAAATCACACCTAGGATCAGTTCTTCTCAGCCTGTGTGGAAAACAGAAGCACAAATTACTGCCTCTGAAATTGCTAGGCAGTGTCCACAGTGTCACTTGTTTGACAACTGATGTCTTTTCAGACTTGACAGTGGAGGAGATTTAGAAGGGAAACACTTTCTAAATCAGCAAGATATGTTGTGATCCTACCTCCTCACTTATGACCATCTGTCCATCACTCATTCTTACAGTGGCCAAATTGCTAGTCAGTTCTCTTAGCATCTTAGCTTGCCTCCTGAGGTCTCCACCAGGCACCTTGGGTATATGTTGTAGGAGGGTGCTCCACTCTTCAGGTAGGAATCTAGTTATAATAATGCCAGAAGTTTGACAACCTGATAAAAAAAATCCAAAATATCTCAAGCACACTTTTATTCACTATTAGCTGAATAAACTGAAGACACATCTTGTCCTTTTTGACTCCCAGAAGAGGTAGTTTGGGGACATATATGACAAAACACAACTTGAAGTCTCACTTCGTCAAGACTTGTACAGCAAAGCACCCTCAGGCCAACAATGTTACTGCCAGGAGAGCTTGAGCTTTCAAAAGCCAAGTTTATCACAGCTGAAGTATTCCTGAGCAGGAGTATGAGGGCATTTGGAGGTGGAGAAAGTAGAAAGATATAAGAGGAGACAATGTTTGGCATCTAGCAGCAAGGGCTGGCCAGGAGAGAGAGGTTGCTGCAGCAAGGAGCCAAACATCAAGCCCTCTAAGGATGAAATGTGAGCTGATCAGATCGTGCTGGTTTCCATTTCAGGGGTCACACTTCCAAAATGCTTCAGAACATTGCAGTGTTGAACCAGGACCACTCATAGACATTTTGTCCAATCCTTGAGTAGTGCCCAATGGCAACAGACGTGGTTTTAGTAACCTGAACTTCAGGAGCCTGAAGAATTATATGAAATGGGAGAGCTACTTTGGGATTGTGGGTATCTAGATTGTTCTGATGGCCCATAGCCAGCATACAGAAAGGAGATCATTTAATATTTCAGTACAGAGATATCTGATTGCAGCCATCAAGATGTCATCTGTGAATTTAGAGTGTATGTGGACAGGGAGGACAAGGAGTCAAGAAGAGCACTAGATGTTAATTGGAAGTGACATAATTCACATTCTGTATCCATGGAGATATTTAAAAGATGTGTTACTCAGAGACATAGTTTAGTGGTGGACTTGGTAGTGTTAGGTTAATGACTGACTTGATGATCTTATGGATCTTTTCCAACCCAAATCATTCTAGGATTCTGTAGTTCTATGAAATGTGCATAGGCACTTGGGTTAGTTGTTCTGTAATACAAATAACAAATAAATTATGAGATGGAGGTTTTATACCTGAAGTTACAAGTAATAACAATACTTTTCATCTGAGGAATACCAGCATCTTGAATGAACAAATCAGACCAATATATTCCACTACCAAGAAGAGCTACAGTGGTTTCCTAATGAATATGTAATGTTATATTAAGATGTTTATTAGGCACAAGTCATCATTTTTTCATATCCATAAACACAGTAGATCATGCATGAAATTACTGCTTTTCAAGAGACTGAGTTGTGTTTCCTGTTGTAAAGACTTGTAAACTATTGCTTAACTGCTGTGGGCTTTCTGCTAACAAGGTTCTTTAGGATATCTTTTCTCTTCTGCTGGTCAGGAACCATATGGCAATAACAACTACAGTTTTAGATAACTCATTTGTTTAACTAACAGGAGAAAAATAACAAGTAGTGTTATCTAGCCTGGAGGAACTGTCATGCTCCAACTCAACACTTTGCTTATTTCTTAAGAGGTCTGAAAAAATTTATATCTTGTCTCTTCCACAGTATGTGGAAGCTTAAAATTTCTTCCCAGGATTGTGACTCCTTAGAGAGCAACTAGTTCTGTCCTCTTCTGGTCTGTCAGAATGCAACTGATATTTTTGTTCATTTTCAGTATAATTTCATGACTAATTCAGTGTGGTTCGTGTTGAAAATAATTTATTAGGATGAGTAAATGGGAGAAGAAATAATGTGTAACTAAATGAAGGATCTGGCTGCAAGTTCTTTGCCATGATAGGTTTATAGTCCAGTTAGGCTAAATATTTCTCCTGAGCTAAGTATTTCCATTTACTCATGATTTATCTAATCCCCTATGAACATGATCAGCAAGTCAGCAATGCAGACCATCATCTGAAGCACTTTCACCACAAAAGTTCAGCTGGATCCTCCACCATGCAGATGAATAATGTGTACAGTTGGGCAGACATGGACCAGCTGACCAACAGGACCTTTCCTTTGCCCTTGCCTTGATATGTGCTCCCACTCTATGTTGCTTCTCTCTTTGCTTCCTGGTGTGGAAAGCTCTCACTCACACCTCTCATCATCGCTCACAAAGAAGTCATGGGATTATGCATTTCATTTTATTACTGTTTTGTGCAAAATAGAAAGCAGGTATATACATTTATTTTTATATACAATGGCTAATAGTAAGAAAAATCTCACTGTTTTAATAACTTCTGGGGATCAAATCATTGAAGAAGAAAACTGAAGCTGTGTGAACATTTGATTGAGTAAATCTCAAGGTTGTGCTCTTTTAAAGTCAGTGAAGAGTCTTTGGTGAGCTTAGTGCTACTTGTAAAATTTGATGTGGTATTAAGTTGGTCTGTTCTGACACTGAAAGATTTTGATACCTGCAAATGTACCAGGACTGAGACTATTAAAAAGAGGTTAATTTCACAACCACTTACTGCCTGCTAAGTGCAATAAATTCTTATAACAAATTCATTGGAGGCATGATATGAGTTTCAGAACTTCCAGTCTTCCTTTAGGGAAGGTGATCCCAAGCCTTTGGGAGCATCTCACAAACACAAGTTACAAGCACTGCATAGAAAAAGAATTAATGTGTTAACACTATCAAGGTTTTAAATATTTGGAAACATTTTGAAAACATTTGGGAAATGGTGAAAAAAAAAACACATTAATTTAAAGTCAACAACAACTTCCCTGCCTCTATTGAGTCTTGCTTAGCTTTTCCCTGGGAATTCAGCCTGTTCCACCATATTTGCTCCTAAACTGTGTTCTTTCCAAAGCTACCTAAGCCACTTTCTCTTTGCACCTGGATGACTCTTAATTTATTTTCACCTGGTTTTGTGGATTTGATTGGGAAATGATTTATCACTTCCTTCTCAGAAATGTTGCATTCTTGTGGTCATAAAGAACTGGTCCCAGTTTGCAGCATTTTTGCTTTGAAATACCTCCCAGGTGCATTCCTGTGATGTAAATGAAGTTAGGCACATTAGGAATAACAAGTACCTATTTAGCCAAATGATGCTCACTGAGATTCTCCACCTGGAACTGAAAATAAGCATGTACTGGCTGTTATATACATGTCTAACTGTGAGGGGTAGTCATCATGCAAGAAAACTAACTGCAGAATTAGAATTACAGCCAAACTTGCTTTAAAAACCATTAGGAAGAGGAAAGGAACAGGGCAGGACAGGTGCACTTCTGTTAGAAAAGCAGCTTCATAAAAAGGCTCTGAAATTGCTTTAATTGGTGTCCTTGTCTGAGCTAGAACAGAAGTAATTCAGTTCAGTGATTTTACTTCTTAGCTGAGTCTTTTCTAAGTAACTGCACTTTCTGGAGTTAATGGCATATTTGGTAGTGACAGTGGCTATGGGTGTTGCATATGTCACTCAACCTTGTAGGTTTTAAGAAAAGAAGTCACAGAAGCTAGACACTCCACAAAGAAAAGAGGAAAAAGCTTTTTTTCCCCCCATTCGAGTAATGTTACTTTTAATTCCTGACCTTAGTTACTACTATCCTGATGTCCTAAGTCATCTATCAGATGCTTCTGATAGATACTGAGAGATGTTTCTGTGATACTGTGATACTGTTTCTGTGTAGTGACACTACTATTAGATAGCAAATATTAAGTGCAGCAACATATGCAGCTGAACATCTTTCTGGCACTCAGTAATCAAAGCTAACTTACATGAGGAGCATAAGATAAGAATGTCTCTTCCATGATATGAACTAAGTTGTTGAGCACAGTAAGACTTCATTTCATAGCCAAGACAGTTAGTCCTCCAGCTACACCTCATAGCTTGCTAGTTGGTGTTATTTACTCTGCTAAATGCAGGTGAGGGAGATAACAGTTTAGTTCCCTCTCTACCAGGCAGAATAATCCTATCCTGGAACCATAACTCTGATGCTGAAAGATTGTGAATCCTGAGTGTGGTGAATAATGGTGGAGAAATCTGTGTACCAAAAGCTGCACTGAGTGAAGCTAAGAAGCACTTCACTCCCAGGAGGCAATTAATAGATGGGAAGAATAGTGCTCATTTACAAGGTTAGGTTTAACTGCTAGTGATGCCACAGAGCTAGGTAAATGGTACAAGTGCATTAATGGTTCCTAACCCCCAAATCTCAGCACTCATTAAGCCTGACTCAGAGATGAATGAAGAGATATTTATACTTTCAGTCTGTGCCATAAATAACTGGAAGGCATTAAAGTCAGCTAACAGGGAGGCAGAAGATGTTGCCTGATGACTACAAGCACATTTTAGAGATGTCTCTTTCAAAGGAGGTTTGTTTGGTTTCCTTTTCTTAGAGGATGCTTTACAAGTCGCACAAAGGATCTGCACAAAGCTGTCAACAGAGTTTCTTCTGGGAAACTGGCATGTCTGCTGCAAACAACAAAAGTCTTCAAACACACAAGTTTGGCAGAACAGATGTTCTTTTAGTAAATGACACACTTTTAAGTAGGTAGAAAACTCAACAGCAAACATGACCTTTGACCAGAAAGAACTTTTCAAGTTTAGCTGTTTTCCTTGGCATATTGGCCAAAAGTGGGCACATGATTCTTAGGTTACACTTAGTTATAAGCCATTAGATAATCTTTTCACTCCTAGTAACAACAAGATGCTGGGGTTTTAACTATTTCTGTACAAGCCTCAAAAGTTTCTAGGGCTTAGAATAATGATTTTACACTAAAAGCCCTCACAACTCCAGTACTGCAATATTTCCAGTGGCTGTCTAGCAATGAATTCCAGTAGCTATAAACACCTAGATGCACTCACTATACTTTTAACTATGTAAAGTTTCAAAACTCTGTAAGAATATGAAATCTTGGGGGAAAAAATGAAACTATTTTGACAATGCCTTCTGCCTAGCTAGTAAGTAAAACTCTGATAAGGTGCCAAAACAGTTGTAGATAAATGCCAAGTTCTTCTCCAAACAGTGAGTCAAATAAGTCACCAGGGAAGGTTTAGATTGGATATTAGGAGAAATTTCTTCACTGAAAGGGTTGTTAGACATTGGCCCAGGCTGCCCAGGGAGATGGTGGGCCCACTGTCCCTGGAGGTGTTTAAGAAACATATAGATATGGTACTTAGGGCCATGGTTCAGTGGCATGGTGGTGATAGGTAGATGGTTGGACTTGCTGATCTTGGAGGCCTCTTCCAACCTTAATGATTCTGTGGTTAAGGGAGCTATATTTTCCATCCCACTTGTATGAATTGGTTTCATACATATTAAACCTATTGGCATAGCTCCAAGATCTCACATTAGGGGTCTGATTCAGTCCAGAAATTCTTCTTGGAAAAGGGAAGAGCTAAAGGCAGTGTCATATCCCAACACTACAATGCACTATCTGCCAGCATGTACATCCTGCTCAATAAAATGCCTTATAACACATTCAAAGATCACAGAACCATTAAGATTGGAAGAGACCTCTAAGATCAAGTCCAACCATACCCATCACTACCATGCTCACTAAACTATGCCATTGTATGGCTAGACTTTGCAAACGAAGCTCCAGGGAGGGCTCCATCCACGCTCCTCCTCAGTGCCTTTTCCAAGCACACTGATAAAAAGAGGATAGCAGATAGCATCCTCGAGCCTGCACTATGGATTTTTTTAGGTGAGACACAGCATGAGCAGAGCTGGACCCACCCTTTAGTCCTAAGGTTCATCTGCCAGGGCCTAGCAAGCTTGGACGCTGGCAGCCAAGTCCTTAGGATGGAGGTTTAACCTCTTAGCTGGAAGGCCTTCCAGGGCTAAACGAGCTCCATCTGCCCGGGTTTGGAATCAGAGTTGTCCCTCTCCTAGGATGACTGCCAGAAGGCTAATGAGCTCATCCTACCCATCCAAGGATTCTAGGAACATGGGTATCACTCCCCACACTTTCCCGTGGGCAATGAGTTTAATGCTCCCTCTGCTGTGGGCACAGTTATGGCACCAGGGGCCACAGGAGACCACAAGGGATTTTCAGACTGTGCNTTGAAACATGGAACCCAATTCTATGGTTACTGAATTTATATCATTTATAAATTACCACAGCAACCTGTGGCATCTGGGACAACATCTAGAAATAATTCAGATAGAACTAGGCCTTGTGGATGAAAGGGAAAAGAACAGAAAATAAATATAAAGGACAAAAAAACCCTAATAATAAAAAAGTCACAGTAGTTGGGTGTGTGTGTGTGCACAGGAAATAACACACAAAAACCTTCTTGTCATTTCCCCTGTAAATACAAAATACTGCACCTCCATACTAAGTATCTCCTAATGTCATTATAAATTTAGCATTGTTATTGTGTTATACTGGAAGGAAAATCAATGCATAGTTCATTGCATTTTCTTATCTGTTGGGAGCAGAAACATGCTGCTTGTGGGCCTGTAAAATCTGTTCCTGCCAGCTAAAAATGTTACATGCTGTAAACTCAGGGTTAAGCTATTTTCTAAACGTGGCATTTCCTCCCTCTAATTGCCCAATAGAAGACAGCTCACATTTAAGAAACTTTGCTTTCTTTCTATACTATTGCTGGAGTTGAGATAATGTATTTTTTTCCCCCTTTCTGCAAGGTTTGTGGGACAGAGTGACAGCATTTAAAACACCTGCCTTTGGTGATGAGGAACAGCATGATATCACAGAATGGTTTGGGTTGGAAGGGATCTCTGGAGCTCATCTAGTCCAACCCCCCTGCAGTGGGCAGGGACATCCCCAACTAGAGCAGCTTGCCCAGAGCCCTGGCAAGCCTCACCTGGAATGCCTCCAGGGATGGGAACTCAACCACCTCCCTGGGCAACCTGGGCCAGTGTTCCACCACCCTCGTGGGGAGCAACTTTTTCCTAATATCAAGTCTAAATCTACTCCTCTCCAATTTAAAACCATTGCCCCTTGTCCTTTCCCTGCAGGCCTTTGCAAACAGGCCCTCTGCAGCCTGCTTGGAAGTTCCCTTTAGGTCCTGGAAGGTCACTAGTAGGTCCCCATGAAGTCTTCTCTTGTCCAGGCTGAACAATCCCAGCTCCCTCAGCCTGTCCATGATATGCCAGGTTGCTTTAAGTTCAGAGCCAAGCTTTTCCCCTTGTGCTAAACCAGAAAGGCTTTAGGCACTTCACAGTCTCAAATGATCATATTTGGTCAGCCCTGGCTGACATGGTGCTAACAGATTATGTGTTGCTGCTTCTATGGAGCAAACACAAAAATAGGCCAGATGGAGTTTTCTATAATTTCAGCCAACTGTCCTATATTTCCAAAAAAGCACCTGACAGCTGCAACTTCAATTTAAGAGCAGCAGTGAAAGTTGATGGACTTATCAATTGTAACTGCTGTGTAAGAAAAACACATAAACAAATGCCAACTGATTTAATTGAATAACACTGACTCCTGGACCAGAAAGACAATTCTTGCTGGTAAATGTTTTTTTCCCCACTTAAAAAATTGGAATGTGACAGTCTTTTGGAAACAACTGATAACTTAAGGTTAGTGTAGTGTACAATCAGATATGCCAGAAGGTTTTCATTCTAGGTTCTGGCATGGATAGGAAATGAGAATTAAATTAATATTGGCAGTTATTTAAATGTTACAGAAAATGGCAGAAAACATTAGGGTGAAGAGTTGTTTCTGTTGAATTTTTACCTTCATTGCTAGCCATGCCATGATGGCCATGACATGATACCCATGAATTCCTGTTGATAACTACAAGACCAGTACAGAATAGACAGAAAAGGAAATGTTTGCTATATGCTTTCCATTCTTTAAGGAAGAAGACTGGGTTTGACTACTCACATCAACAACTTCAAATATCCTTTTGATTTTGTATCTGACAGCAGGCTGCCCAGTGACCTTCACTTCCAGCTTTTGGTGCTAAACAGTGGAGTTACAGACTCACAGAATCTTTCTTTTTCCTAATGTCTGAAAAACAAAACAAAACAGAATAAAACCCAAACAAAACAGAATAAAACCAACAAGCCCTCTGCAGTAGTTGCTATTTACATAAGGAAATCAGGTTTCAGTGAGACTTAGCTAGAAGACAGAGTGTTATGGTAGAACATATCCTGAAAGAACATATTATCATCTAGCTGGATTGGAAAACACCTTTGGTGACCAAGAACTGTCATGCAAGGGCTCAGTTGTTCACACTCTAAGAAGCTGTTAGATGAGACACTATACTTCAAAGATAAAAGTGCCACTATTAAATCCCACAACCTCCAGTTAGTTCCACAGTGCTTAGGAAAGGAGATGAAAATACATGTTTGCCACCACTCATCTCTAGATCTCCTGCTATGAGCATCAGCAGTGAGACATTACCTAGAAGATTCAGCTTCTTCCACCCTTTTCCAGCTACCAGACCTCCCTGATGTGCAAGATAAACCACAAAATGAATGCCTGCTTTAGCACAGCTAGAAACAAACCCTTTTAGTCCTTCTGCTTTTTCTGTTTTTGTGAAAGGACAGAATGTATTGACACATTCTCTCCATCATCTACCAAAGCACTTGAGCATCACCTATCCTTCCAATTTTATAGTGAAAGAAATCCTGTTGGAAGATGAAATCACCAACAAGGGGGACTGAGATCTTTTCCAGGGTGCTTCCTGCACCAGCTCTTGCCTTCCTTTCTCCAAACAGTTTAATTTTGGTGGGAGTTCCTGTGATTCTTGCTTTCAACCACATACAACTTGAAGGTAAGACAGCTTTTCAACTAGCATCATAAAGCACAACAAGGGATTAAGGTAGAGTGATTTTTCTTTTTTTGCTTTGAGTGATGGTTGAAAGGTTTTCTTCAGCTAGACAAAGAGGATAGGAAAACAAAAATGTGAAATTTTACATTACTGATATTCAGAGACACTGATGTCAAAACAAACTGGCTATCTTCAGCCAGGAAAACTAGGATGAATGGCTGAGACTCCCCAAGCTCCTCAATTTACTGATTTGGGGCTTATTGAGTCACAAGGCACTAATTTCTTCCTTTCATCCAAGTTCTCCAGCAATAAGGTCTGAATAATAGCATTCCTTCTTAATGAAACACTTTATCTTATGTTCTATAGCTTGTTTCCTCATTAAAGCCATTTTCTCCTGGTGCTGGTAACCACATAAACCTAACAAACTCATTTGCATTAAGATGTGACACTGCTCTTCTCCCTCATTTGCTCCTCTCTAGAAAAAATATTCTTACTGTGAACATATGGGAGCTGTTTAAAAGCCAAAGGAGAATAATCAGTAAGTTAAATCATTGCTCTTATTGCCTATTAACAAAAGCTAGCAAAAAAGGCTGATTTTGGTGAAATAAGACCAGCTGGAAAGAAACCAGCAAACAAGGACGTGGCTGGCAAGTCTATTTTCATTGATTCTACCTGTGTGGTCTGTTGGGAAATTAGTTAAACTTGTTGGGAAACTTTTAGCTAGACATTGAGCAAAAAAAGGGAAGGAATTTCCAAAGTTCACCTGCTTTTATTTTGCAACTTTCATTTATTTTGCTTCCTGCAACAGGAAGCAATACACAGGATTGGCATGGATGGTCTGGAAAGAAGATGAGAACAGTTGGAAATTTGTTAAATTAAAGATCCAAACTACAGTATAAATGATATTTCTTGAGATTTAACAAGGTCAGCATGGTGTGTCAACTATGAAGGCTGCTGGTTGTTCTCAATATCATTCTGAGGTTAGGAAGCAAAACTATTGTACTGATTCTAGGCTGCAAACATCATGTTACAAAGAGCTTATTATGAACCTTACATGTAATGAATACTGCAGAGAGCTGTGATCCAATGAGGATCATGAGGAAGAATGGAAATAGAGCTCAACAAATACTGAGTTCCCAGAGAGATGTGGAAGAGCCAGGAGATAATGAAATGTATCTGAAAAAGAGATGTTTCTCTTGGTTTATTCCCTGGTCTTGAATCCAGGCTTCTGAATGAGAATGAATGAACTTAAAACCTGAGTCAGAGTCACTTTCTGTCCCACTCAAGGTCAGAACCTACCCCTCCTGGAAGGTAACTTTCCATTTTCATTAAAAAAAACTATATAGGGATATTTTATTCAGAGAGGAAATGGTAGAGGTACACACTACAACACATGATGATATGAATATTCCACTGAGTGGGAGACTGAATCTTTCCAGATTTGGATCCTGTCTGGATAATTATCAAGGTTTTAGCTGACCTAGTGAAATAAAAGTGAAGTGCATCCTCCTGTGCACATCTGGATAAAATGAACTCTTGTTCTAAATCACTGACTTGGAGTACTAACTTGAAGAACCAAAAGAAGACAATCAGCTTGCAATGAAATATCTTTGTGGCTTCTGCCCTGTTTGACATAGTGACCTACTGCAAACTGTAAGATAATTTCACAATTCAGTTGGAAGTCTTTTCCTCATATGTACAAATAAGCAAGATCACTAATTTAAAGGATTTTAAAAGCAAGCCCAACTTCCAGATAAGAAAGGAGAAGGACTGGATTAATAATACACAGTGGCCCTGTCCTTGGAATTTCTGATAGATGGCTCCCTTTATAGGATATTCTGAAGGCAATATGAAAGGAACAAGAAAAAGAAACAGAATTACATTGTTAGATTTTAAGTAGATGACAGGAGAACTACTAGACTGTCCAAAATGCAACTAAACTCAAGTGCTAGCCTTAAACAATTGGTTTTAGCTATGAGATGCTGAGAATACAACATCAAGTCCAAACACATTTGAAAGCTGTCTCCAGGAAGAAGAGGGCTCTGAACAGAAGGCAGTTTCCATTATCTGAAGGCTAAGTAACAAACACATCCTCTGGAGTTTTCAGATCATATAGCAGTTGATTGGATAAAGGTATAAACTGGTTATTGGAGCAGATAACATACTGAGTTTCTAGGTGAGGAAAAGAGCAAGCAGAGGGAGCCAGAGTGGCCCACAGCTAGTCCCCAGTTCCTGAGGTAATATGTAAGCTATAATTTTTGCCTAATCATGAACTCCTTCAAGAACAAGCTGTATGAAAGATAGAAATAATTATGGTGTTGGATTTTTTTCCTATTTAACTAGGGAAAGTTGAGTGCAAACAAAACTGGGAAAAAAAGGATAAAAACTGGAGGAGAGAAGAAGGTGTTCTGAACAGAAAAAGCACATTTGATGTGCAGCAGAGGACTGTTCACTAGGCAGTAAGTCTACATGACAAGCCCTTATATTACTTCTGACTATGGGCTGGCTGAAGATGAGGTTAGAGCTTCACACACTCCAACTTTCCTCAGCTTGGAGCCTGCTGTTCAATGGTATATTTCTTCTTCTTTTATGAAAAAAAGTCAGGGACATGCCAAGCCTTCTGGCATTTCTTAGAATCCTAGGATGGTTTGGGTTGGAAGGNCCTTAGGCCATGTTCACGTGAGCTTCTTCACTGCCCTGAAGCTGAGAAGGTGGTATGCCATCTTTTCCTCCACACCCATGTTCTTTCCTCATCATCACAGTCATGGCAGGGTGGCTGAGGGTCCAGCCAAGGCCATAACTCCACTGAACTTACTTGGATGCTAAACTTGCTTTGCGTGAAGGGGTAAAATTTTTAACCTCTATTTTTGACCTGAACATTTCTACCATTCTCATCACTAAGTTATGCTCTCCACTATGGCACAACAAGCCCATGATATCCTGGATTTTTTTTGTCTCACCTGATGAGCTCCACATTATGGTCAATATTATCTGAAATCAGGTTGATTATGTTGCTCCATCTGTGTGCTCCAAATGATTGACTGCAGTGTGAAAGTGTCAGAACTCACAAGAGAAACAAAATTGTAGAGTGCAGCTTCTAGCAGATGTCACTTCAAGGGGAGCCACAAATCTCCAAAACAATAGGAAATAAATTATTACACCAGCCAGCCAAATACACACAACATGTTGATTAAAGAGACAATATCTAACATAAGAATCAATACCCTCTGTGAATTAAATATAATAGGAAGACTAACATCAGCTTTCTTGTGGTTGGAAATTAACATTATAAGTGCTTAATGGAAACAGATGAATGGCAGAGGAAAGCAGCAGAACATTTCACAGAACTATTTAAGGTCACTTATTTTTCAAGGATTATTTGGTTTTCAGCATTGTGCTTCCTTTAGCATCACCATTAACTATTTGCTAAAAGATTCCACTCTTTTTATCCTAAGGAGCTTTCCTTGCCACTCCAGTCATTCATTCTCATCTGGCTAGGATCATGCTGTCTGATGTTTAGTTTCTGTTGCTTTCTTTTGCTCTAGTACTCTGCCCTTCATTTGCTGTTAGCTAAAACAATATGCCACTCTAAATAACAGGCTAGCTCCATTGTTTTCTCTCTGGTCATTTCATAGGCTCTGGGATGCTTAATTGTTGGATTTGGGTTTAAACAGGTTGCCCAGAGAGGTTGTGGATGCTCTATCCCTGGCAGTGTTCAAGGCCAGGCTGGATGTGGCTCTGGGGAACCTGGGCTAGTGTGTGACATCCCTGCCCATGGCAGGGGGGTTGGAACTAGATGATCTTTAAGGTCCCTTCCAACCTGGGCCATTCTATGATTCTATGAAACATGTCCTATGTTTGCATTATTATTTTTTAAGCACAGGGAGGAAAAATAGCAGAGTAGTTTCCGTTACAAACACAAACTGTTGGCATGAGTGTTTAGTGCCTTGGTAACTCTTCTGTTTCAAAGGCCACCCCAGGAAAATTAAGTGATCATGTTTGATCAGTCAGAGTATGCAGGATGTATTTTGAGGGTATGAAGAGGTGAGAAGGATCAGATATATATGCTGAGCAGGTATGCTTTAATTGTGCTTTAGTGTGTCTGAAGTTTATTTCTCTGTCTAACCTTCACTGCTAACCTGAGATGGAAAAGTTACAGACACTACAGTCATTGGAATTTTTGCATGTGTTACTGCTGACACCCAGAAATAATAATAATAGTAGTAGTAGTAGTAATAATAATAATAATAAATAAGATAGGTTGGAATTTTATGTTGTTCTGAAAATAGAGGGTAAATTCAATCATGTGTCAATGATGGAAGTTCCTTACCTGACAATGTAGAGATGAAAACAATTGCTAGAATTGTTCCTTGATTGATTTTTTTGTTGTTGTTGTTGTTAGTTCATTCAGGTTTAGTTTCATCATTTTGTATTTAAAGTGATGCTAACAGACACATAAAGAGAAAACCACACACACATGTATGGATATGAAGCAGATAGACTGGCAGTTGCCTGGAACAGACTGTCAATGGCATAAAGATATGCATAGCTTCTGCCAGAGCTCTGGAAGCTGAGGGCTGGCCACTGCTGCCAGTGCCAAAGGCAGAGCAGGGGCAAGGGATGATGCCTGCTGCTGCAGGACTGTTTGGCTACAGCTGAGTCCATCCCAACTTCCCTTGGTTCACCTCTAATTCCCAGTGCTACAGCCCACCTGGAGCAGGATGCTGAGCCAGGCATCTCAGTGAAGGCTGATGTGCTCCTTGGCACAGCTCCACATGTCCCCTTCTGGAGCTGGCAGCTCCAGGAAAGCCTGTTTGCTCAGTGCCTGTAGCTCCTCTATTGCCTTGCAGATTCAGCTGGATGGTCACAGCTCTAACTTCCCTCCACAATTTTATTTCTCTGGTGAGCTCTGACACTTGCAAATTGTAGCCAGTCGTTTGGAGCACACAGATGGAAGGAAATGTAACCAATTTTATTTGCAGGCATGCAGACCATAAAGACGTTCCCCATTAGGAAGGAAGCTGCAGGGATTCAAGCTCTCATTTTGTAATAACTGGGACCACAATCCAGTGACCAGGAATTTCAAACAACATCCCTTTCCTGCCTTCCTTCTTCCCAAGGCAAGACTTGCCTAGCCACAATCCAACCCTGAAGTCTCACTTGAGGGAGACAAAAAATTCAGTTTGCTTACATTTCTGAGAAGTATTGCACCATCTCTGAATTCACCATCTCAACATATATTTTGCTTTAAAAGGCAGATTATGGTCACTGATGGAACTGGACATATTTTTTGAATAAACCATCCCCAAACCCAAAACACTGCAGAAGCAAATACTTTTTATTCCTAGAAAAAGTCCCTCTATTTGGCATATAAGCCAAGTTTGGTGAAGTATATCATATACAAACGGTGTGGAAATGATATTTGAGGAGATTTTTTACTTCTTGGAGACAAGTTTTCTGAATGAACAAAAGAAATTCCAGTGTCTCAGCTTCACAGGAAAACTTGCTTTCCCAGGCCTGATAGATCTGCTTGACGTGATCTCTAATGTTTTGTTATGCACACAACACCTTTCTTGGCACCCTTCAGCTTTGTAGACTAACATGGTCTTTTCACCACAAGTCACCTCCTACTCTGTGGAGTTCAGCCACTGCAGTTCTCTACAGCACACTTGGCCCAGTCCTGAAGATGTGAAGCAAGATGGAGAAGGAAAAAGCAGCAGACAGATAGAAAAGCAGAGCCCAGCAGCTTGACAGAAAACACTGCAGGTGCCATCAAGGGCTTTGGAAGAGGCTTTTTCCATCCTATGGAATTTTTGTATGCACCAGCAGTTACACTGACTATGGTATCCCTATGTAGCCACAAGAAGCATGGAGAAAAGAAATAGGGCACAGTACTTTTCAATATATTCATTAATGATTTGGATGAAGGGGTAGAGTGTTCCCTCAGCAAGTTTGTGGATGATCCCAAGCTTGGAGCAGTGGCTGGCACACCAGGAGCTGTGCTGCCATCCAGAGTGACCTGGACAGGCTAGAGACATGGGCAGGGAGAGACTGAATGAAATTTAACAAGGGGAAGTGTAAAGTACTGCATCTGGGAAAGAACAAGCCCATGGATCAGTACAGACTGGGAACTGATCTGTTGGAGAACAGCCCTGGGGAAAAAGCTCTAGGAGTGCTGGTGGCTAGGAGGATGCCCATGAGGCAGCAATGTGCCCTTGTGGCCAAGAGGCCAATGGCATCCTAGGATGCATTAAGAGGAGCGTGGCCAGCAGAGCCAGAGAGGTTCTTCTCCCCTCTCCTGTGCCCTGGGGAGGCCTCCCCTGGAATGCTGTGTCCAGTTGTGGGCCCCTCAGCTCCAGAAGGATAGGGAGCTGCTGGAGAGAGTCCAGCACAGGGCCAGCAAGATCCTGAAAGGAGTGGAGCATGTGCCCTAGGAGGACAGGCTGAGAGAGCTGGGTCTCTTCAGCCTGGCCAAGAGGAGACTGAGAGGAGACCTCAGCAATGCTTAGAAATATGTGAAGGGTGAGTGTGAGGAGGAGAGAGCCAGGCTCTGCTCAATGACATCCAATGTTAGGACAAGAGGGAATGGGAGCAAGTTGGACCACAGCAGGTTTAATATTAACACGAGGAGGAACTTGTTTGCAGTTCAGGTGCCAGAGCACTGGCCCAGGCTGCCCAGGAGCCTGTGGAGTCTCCTTGTCTGGAGCCATTGCAGAGCTGCCTGGACACATTGCTGTGTGAGCTGGTCTAGGTGATCCTGCTCTGGCAGGGGGGTTGCACTAGATGATCTTTCTAGGTCCCTTCCAACCCCTGACATTCTGTGATACTGTGAACTATCCATAAAGGATGCTACTGGGGTGCTGACTAGAGGTTACAGCAAGGCAAGGTATGGCAGGGCAAGGATATATCTGGACTGGGCGGGAGAAGGAGCCATGAGCTAAGTACAGAGGGATGACAGTATGGTGCCCTGAGAAAGGTTTGGGAGCTTACAGACACAATGAAATCTTTATATACTTAAAGGGTATGTGTCCAGAAAAAAAAGGAAAAAAGAAAAAAGAAAAGAAGAATAAAAAGGCTTTTAAAGTTTACTTTGGACTGATGCTCTTTACTTTTCACTCTAAGAAGAGTACCTTACCTTTCCTTCCTTTGTTTCCTGTACTCCCTGTAGCCCTGTGGTTTGCTGTCCCCTTAGGCACTGCCTAAGCCTCAAAGGCAGAGAATCTCATCTAAAAAATACAAATGAAAAGAAGAACAGATAAAAGGTCAAGAGCTTTTAAATGAGTTACTCTTCATGATGTTTTTCTGTCATATGTGATAAAGTCAGCTGCATTCCTTGTCATCTGGATGTGTTCCAGGGAAATGCAAGCTCAACAAATAGAATAACTAGGCAAGAAAATGGTCTTCCCAGGCCACTTCCTCTTGGGATGTTTCATTCAGTTGTTTCTTGGTGTGTTCACTTCCAGATAAGTGTGTGAAGATTCAGCTTGCTCATCCCAATATTACATTTCACTGCTATAAGGAGGTGAGATATGACATGGGAGAGCCACTGGGAAACTTCTCTCTTCTAAAACAGTATGAGGTACTTCATATGAAGTGATGGATTTTAACTCATAAGAAGCTGAGAGATGACATCTGTGAAGGCCTTCCAAGATAAGGCAAGACATTTAGAAACCTGAAAACCTCAAGCCATGATGGACAAAGGCCTGAAGATCTAAATGCTGATATTATTTGGGAGTGATCTGAGAGAACCACTGGGATAACTTTTGAGGAGCCTTAAGAGGGGCCTGATATTTTCCACAAATCAGATATAATAATGAGATGTGTGACTGCCACGGAAGTAGAGGCCAGGGAGTACATTATCTAGATTGAAATAAATTAAGATAATAGCAGGAAGAGTGTTTAAGAAGCTATTACAATTTCCTACTCTGGCTTGCACAGCTGAAGAGGAAAGAATTCTATCTGGGGTTAGACTTACCTGTCTCCTAAGTAAAATGACAATTTCCTTAAGAGTCTGAAAACTAAATTCATACCATGAAGAGTCTTCCTATAATTTTTTCTACCTCTGTGCTTTCCCAGACGTGGTAAAGAAGGGCAGAAGATACCAGAAATGATCAAACCTAAGCCTATAAGAGAGATTAAACAGAGAATAGCTGCAAAGTGCCATTATAAAGATGGAGGAGAGCAGGTCTGCTGTGCAATGCTCATTTGTGTGCAAGCTCTGCTTTCAAAAGAAATTCAATAAACACAGGCATTGTAGTTTCAGCTGGTGGTGCTTCTAAGCGAAGACATGATATATCTAAAAGTGGGAAACAGAAAGTACAAAGCCTGGGAATCAACAAGATGTAACAGTTTCAGTGAGATTGGAGTGTAGTGCAAAATGTCAGTGACAACAGGAATGTGTTCCTTCATTTTGGTTTCTACTTTGGTACTCTACCTTGAGTACTGCATCCAGTTTTGGGCTCCTCACTCCAAGAAGGACATGGAGGTGCTGGAGAGGGGACAGAGGCTCCCAAGCTGCTAAAGNAAAAAAAACCTGTTCTAAAGAGAGGTGACATCTAGCAGTGCTGCCTGTGTGCATTGATGGTTTGATGAAATACATTACTCATCAAGCACGCTATATGAACAAAGAAATTCTAGTTCATCTAGTGTAATATTAATGATAGATACAATTATGAAGACTATAAAAGCAAAAGCCTGTTCAGTAATGATGACAAAGGTCTGTTATCAGCTTGTCATGTGAATTAAGAAGAGGCAGGTGAAACTGATAGCTGTAGATGATAAACTGTAGTCTTTTACAAAGTGACAGATACCATTTCTCCTGCTTAAGTTAGAAATAGTATTTGAATGTCCTAAGATTGTGAGAATGACCACGTTTGTCCCTTCACTATCCTTTCATCAGGTTAAGGAAAAATGAGGAAAATCATTGCATTTACAGCTTCTCCTAATTAATTGGCATAGCCTACAGAGATTTCAATCAAGTCTTAGTTCAACACTTCTCAAGTGAAGCCTTTTCTGTAAGACATATTTAAGAATTTTATGTCCTGCCACTTTCCTGTGTTTAGAAAAGATGGAATTGTCTTTCTCACCCTTTGGCATTTACACAGAACAATTTTTCAACAGATTAGTTGAGATTGGAAAGGGATTTTGGAGGTCATCACGTCATATCATTCAACCCCCTATCTCATCTCAAACAGGGTCATCTAGAGCTCTTTGCCCAGGACCCTATCCAGATGACTTCTGAATATCTGTCTCCAAGGATGGAGACTCCACAACCTCTCTGTGCAGCCTGCTCCAGCACTCAGTCAACCTCACAGTAGAAAAGCCTTTCCTGATGTTCAGAGGGAACCTCCTGTGCTTCAGTGTGTCAGGGCACTATTGAAAAGAGCCTGGCTCCATCTTCTTTAGACTCTCCCTTCAAGTATTTAGCCTTTGCCCACTCAGCTGCTCACTCCCTCTTCCTCCTCAGGGGCACAGGAGGAGAAAATAGGGTAAGAAAGCTTGTGAGCTGAGATGAAGGCAAGGAGATTGCTTACCGGTTACCATCAGGGGCACAACAGACTCAACAAGGAGAGAGTTCATTTAATTCATTTTCAATTAAAATAGATTTAGGTAGTGAGAAACTAAAAGACAAACATTTAGACATCACCTTTCTTTCTCCTTTTCCCAAGCTCCACTGCACTGCTTCACTCTTGGCTGCTCTCTCCTCTGCTGACTGGCACAGGGAGTGGGATGTGGGTTTGATTGTCCATAACAGCTCCTCTCTCCCACTCCTTCCTCCTCACACTCTTCCCTTGTTCCATTGTGGACTGCTGTTCTTCAGGATAATCCTGCTGGAGAATAGGTTCTCCATGGGCTGCAGTCCTTGTCAGTAAACATAGAATCCTAGAACAGTTGCAGCTGGAAGAGACCGTGAAGATCATGAGTGCAGCCTTTGTCCTAGCCCTAGCAACCTGCTCAATGATGCTCCCAATGCAACATCTCCCTGTCTCTTAAACANCTTCAGTCCTTCTTCTCCTCTTCTCCTCTGCCTGTCCAGTGTTTTCTGTCCTTTCTTAAATACATTTCCCCAGAGGCACTATCTGCTTGGCTGATGGGCTGAGCTTAGCACTCAGGTGGACGCTTCGGCTGATATGGCTGTGTCCTGCATGGAATAGTTGAGGCCTCTTCCCACAGAGACCAACCCCACAGCCCCCCACTGCCAACACCTTGCCACAGACATGGAATACACCTTCCCTGGTCCTGTGCAGCTGCTGTGTCAGTGTTGTACCTACACTTTTCTGCCTTCCAGTCTCATGCCTGATGTGTAACAGGGATATATTCTCCTGCTGATGTTCTGATGTTGGGAAACCCAGCCAGAGCTGGAAAGCTTTCTCTGAGCTGCTGCCATTCCTAGCAACTGAATTTAGGCACTTAAGTATGTTCTAGGAGTTGGCCTCTAGATAATTTCTGGAAGCTTAACCCTCACTAAGTAATTACAAATTACACCCTCTAATGAGCTTTGGTTCCCTCAGGTCTAAAGAGCTCTCCTTATCGTTTTAAATAGGGGTTTGCCTGAGTAGAAGGAGAAACCTCAATATATGACCCTGTGCTTCTATACTTCTTGCAAAATTCCCAGTGAAATGTCCTTATTAGCAACTCTAGTAAAGGATTTAATTGTCCCTCTGTTGTTAAACTGAGAGGAGAAGCTTGAGAAGAGCCTTTCATTTCCTTTCCTGTTTCAGCTGCAGAGAATAGTGAAGACTTGGATGACACTCACTAGC
This sequence comes from Bucco capensis, assembly GCA_013396975.1. Taxonomy (NCBI): domain Eukaryota; kingdom Metazoa; phylum Chordata; class Aves; order Piciformes; family Bucconidae; genus Bucco; species Bucco capensis. The sequence goes on from VWZO01016178.1 coordinate 118,248, forward strand.
ATTAGGTTAAATAGATTTAATCTTCTTTTTTTTTTTCCTTTTTCTTTGTTTCTTTCATTTAAAAATAAAATTAAAAAAACAAACAAACAGAACCAATCAGAAAACATCATCTGATGGACAAAGTTTTTGAGAATAAAGTGAATATATAATCAGGATTGCTTGAAATGCTATGGACTTCAAAAAAATCTTTGGATAATTCTCACTCTGGATCCAAAGTTAAAGCAAACTTGCTTCTCAGTGGGTCCCACTGTGATACTATACCTGCTCTTTGTAAGATTGAAAGGTATAGTAAAGAATTATTTCATAGCAGCTCTACTATGTATAACCTTTTTCCTTTTCTCTTCCTTTGATTTGCTTCTACAGCACCAATGGGGAAATGATATGATTCAGAAATGGTGAAACTCTAAGTGTTGGAGGGGTTATTTCTGTTCTAGGAGCACAATAAGTGCAGATCTCACAGTCTGGAAGTGGAGCATAAGAAATTACCAAGGGTAAAGACCCAGAAGTATGCAGTGAATAAAAGTGTCTTGCAGTCTGGGGCACAGCAACATCCTAGAACAAGCAGCAATTCCAAGCCTTGAGGCCATGCTGCTGAGAACGCAGCTGCGTTGGGCANTTTAGACAGGGGGTAGCTAGAAGAAATGAAGAACCTAGGAAAGCCAGCATACTGCTATAATGAAAAGGGAGTATGATGACAAATGTCAGTCAGACCAAAATAAAACAATAAGCGAAGAGGAAAATATAGCTAAATGTAATGGAGTAGAAAATAATACTGCAGCTCTAATAATGCATTTGTGCTCAGGTGGAATATTGTGTCCAGTTCTGGACAATAACAGCATGACAAGTTCATAGGCAGGAAAATGAAATTCTAAGAGAAGAAAGATTTCTTTATAAGAAGCAAGTAATTTTAGAAAAGAGAGTCATTTTAGGTGAGAGATGAATAACATAAGTACCTTGTAAGTGGGACTAAGGTGCTTGTTCTTCTTTACCCTAGCCAGAGAACAGCTCTGGAAATTTCCACATTGTCTGAAGGCACTGACTGCATTGAGAGGAAATACTTGGTTTTATACAATGCATAATCAACCCCTGGCTGAAAAAAATACAGCATTATGCCCAAGAGCTTTGTTAGAATCAAAGTATATATTGATATGGCTAATAAGAAACACCAGTGTTGCTCAACATAGCTTCACAATAAAAAAGAATAGAAATCTTCATGCTCCAGTGCAAAAGACAAGACTAACAAGCAGGAGCCAGGGAGAAACTTGATTTAACATAGAAGGATAGAAACCAGAACATGAATTTTTACAACTCTGAGAGAAGTTACTAACCAGGATGTAGCAGTGCTCTGAATTCCTATTTAAAGAAAGTCCATGAGGAGATGACTAGCCAGATCTGATTCAGCAGTGCTTGAGCAATGGTTTTATCCCACCAAAGAGGAGGAAAGAGCTCTGCTGCTGGTACAAGGAAATTATGTTCTAACCCTATGGGTTTGCATTGCAAATATTTGCATTTTTTGCCAAGTCAGGAGTGTTTGCAGCATAGATAGATCTAAAAGATTTAGAAAAAGGTGATTGGTTTGTTTTGAAAATATTACTATCCTGTTGCATCAAATCTGCCAAGCTTCAGCTAGAGGAATTAACCAAGCAATTTGGCACAAGGAAGGAAGTGGACCAGGACCTGTCTCTCTCTATCTGTTCTCCCAAAAGTCAATAAACCAGCATTGTTAGTGCTAATATTCCTTTTCTCCAAATGCTCAATAGTCATGAAAATGAAATCCAATGGATAAAATGAACATTTGAACAAAAACTTCCATTATCTCTATTTTTTATATTTTTCCTTTCTACCTATTGTTTTCTTACAGTCTCATATCAAAGATTTTAAATGATGATTATTTTTGAGATAAAAATGACAGAGTTACTTTTCTGATCAGAAGGAAACCAAGAAACTCTTCAACAATTATTTCAGCTTCAAATTAAAGTACTGTTGGTGGTGTAACACAACTTCTGTGTTATATTTAAAGAAAACATTTCCAACACAAAATAACACTAAACATAGCAGAGCTTAGAGTGTTTCAAGACAGAAATTTAAGCCAGAAATCTCATTAGCAGGGGCTGCCATTTCTTCACTACTCATTGCTCTTTCACATCCTCAGTAAAATTGTCCCTAACAGATGAAAGAATCATAGAATAGTTAGTGCTGGAAGGTGCCTTTAATCCCAAAGATATCCAGCCAAGGGAAAATACTTTCCCTTCCCACAGTCCAAGAGCAGTTTTTAGTGACAACTCTGACTTCATTCTCTTGAGACTGGTTGTCTTCTCTTGGGCAATAATATATCCAGATAACCCCACAGAGGTGCATGTGGTTGTGTCCCTAGTACAGTCAGAATCTACTTGCCCATCAGACTGATGGTTTTTTACACACAGACTCATTTACTCCTGTGGAGAAAAGGTTTTTGTATGCACTCCTGTAGTTTTGGAGTGAACTCATCAGTTTTCTCCTGGAACAAAAAAAAATCTTTTTTTAGAAGAATAGGTCTTTGGAGTAACTTAAAATTAATTATTAGCATGTTAAAAAGTACTGATGCTTTATTTCTTTTACTCCCACTTGGACAGGTTTTATTATCTTTGAGAAGAACTCTGTTAGTTATGAAATTGTCCCTTTTGAAACCCAAGGGGTATCTTCTGCAATCTGAAATTTTTATCACTTAGTAACTCCTTATGCTTCCTTTCAAATCTTTCTTAGCAGTACCGAGTTGAATAGAAAGTTTGGGACATACCAGTATTTTCTTTCTTTCCACATGAAGGATATGATTCTGAAGCAGTTCCATTTGCTGTCAGTTGTGGATTACATGTTTTTCTCTGTGGCAAGCTTTTCTCAGTTCTCTGTGTGTTTGCAGAAAGAAATGTATACTTGTTTTATTGCCACACGATGTTTGGAAGATTTTTCTTTTCACTTTTTTACAATAGGTTCCCCAAATCAATTTTCTCCATCCTTTTCTCAGCATGAAAATGAGAGGAAAGCTCTAAATTGCTTTTCATTTCTATTAACATCTCCTTTTCTCTCACAGTGAGTGTGCTCTAGTCTCAGAAACTAATCTCCTATATTTTCCTTGCTTTGCACTCCATTCTCTATGCTGTTCTGGTGGCCTCTGAATAGTTTTGGAATAAGCCAAAAGTTTCTCATACCAATATAAATCAGAGGAATGTTTCCCATGCTTTCTGAAGAGTGATTATCAGAACATGCTCAGTGAGCTCTGTGTCAGGCTCTTAACACCTTTATTTTCTATTTTAGTAAAGCAGGAATTTCTCTAGCAGCTTTTTAAATGGCAGATACAGTCTTCCAATGAGCCATTTCTCTTTCAATGAGAACATAAATCTCTGAAACAGCTATCCAGAGTGTGTTTTCTGAGCTGGGCACTGACCTTTCTTAGTTATATTTATGCTTTGTTATGATATGGTGATGACATGAAGTGTATTTCTTTTACTCTCCTTGAAAGTGGGAAACAGAAAGTTTTTCTATATTTTTTCCTTTTCATTGTTCCCCACAATGACTTTATCATTTTAACAAGTGAGTAAATGCATTCACTTGTATAGCTAATCACAATTTTACATCAATGCACTATTTACTGTTGTGTAGTACCACGTATTTTTAGGAGTAGGGAAAGATAGAAATACAAATGTTGGATGGGATAAATTGTTCTTGCAGCTCAGTCTCCTGCCTCTTACAGCACACAGGCTTTAAGGAATATTCCTTAGTGAATTAAAGTGCAGCATATTCACTGTGGACAATTATGAAAAAACCTTGCCCACAGCAAGAAGTTTCTTTTAATCAGTTAATAATTCAGTTTGTGACTCAGGATACAAATTACTTGCTATTTTTACTCCAATAGATATGATATTGCTTATGTCTAAATGTATATGCTTGCAAACTCTTGTGCTTGAGCTCCAGGATGGGGCATTATCAGTTTATATCCAAATCTTAGATCTTTGTGTGCTAAACATATCTTACTAGCAAGTTATAACAATTCACTTCCTTTCCTTCTCCCTGTCTCCATAATGAATTTGCCTTCCTGACTCTCATCTGAATCAAGTACAGCACAAAACTTGGGAACCATGTCTTGCTACCTGGTGTTGTGTAGCCAGGGCTGCAGGAGGACTCACTGCCCTGAGGAGGCAGATGAGGTCCCAGGCTCCAGGCATGTTATGTTGTTTTACTTACAGTTTCACTGAGGACTTGCCTATTCCTGTATTAGGATAAAATGTAACCATAAAGAAAAATACCTGCTTTTTTTCTTTTTTTTCCCTTATAGCATTAGGTATTTTATATAGTCTTGTCATATCCTTTTAAATTCATCTCTTTCCCAAGCTAGACAATCTCATTCTTGGCAATCTCTCCTCACAGAAATGCTGCCATGCTTTTAGCAATTTTCATCACCTACTTCTACATCTCCTTTATCTCTTTTTCAAATAGATTGTCTAGGATTGAGCACATACTGTAGCTAAAGGCACATCACTGACATTATAATACTTTCAGAAAGACAGTCTGTCCCAACCTTTTACACAATATTATCTTTGCTGCTTTGGGTTTTTTTTTTACAACTGCTGCACAAATCTTAATTCCACAGCATTCACTGGAAATGAGGAAAGCAGAACCCCTCTGATTTCCAAGGGTACTTAAAGAGCTGGCTGATGTCATGGTGAGGCCTTGCTCAATGATTTCCCAATGCTCTGGAGAGGTCCCAATCAACTGGAAGCTGGAAGATGTTGTCCTTGTTTTCAAGCTGGTGTTGTTGTTGCTGACTACAGGCCTATTAGTCTTCTGTACCTGCTAAAATCATGGAGAAGATTATCTTGGGAGTTATTGAAAAACACCTGAAAGACAATCTAGTTATTGGTCACAGCCAGCATGGGTTCATGAGGGGGTAGTCCTGCTTAATAAACTTAATTTCCTTTTATGACAAAGTTACCTTTGTGGTTGACCAAGGGAAACCAGTTGGTGCAATCTTTATGGATTTCAGTAAAGCTTTCAATACTGTCTCCCACAGTATCCTTCTAGAGAAAATGTCCAGCATACAGCTGGATCAGTACACCATATGATGGGAGAACAACTGGCTCAGGGGTCAGACTCAAAGAGAATGACATCAGGCTGGTGACCAGTCATTGGGGTTCCTCAGAGCTTCATTTTGGGGCCAGTNTGTATACTAAAGTATCCTCAGGCACATGGTGTAATTTTTGGGGTGTCCCTGTGCATAGACAGGAGTTGGACTCCATGACCCTTGTGGGTCCCTTCCAACTCAGGACATCCTGTGATTCTATGTTCTAATAGCTGTTTAAGATCTGCAGTATCACCTTGCAGACAATACAGTATTTCATCATCTGTCATTATGTTGCTCATTTGACTCTCTGGCATTCCTTGCCCTTTCATTTANCATGGGTTCATGAGGGGGTAGTCCTGCTTAATAAACTTAATTTCCTTTTATGACAAAGTTACCTTTGTGGTTGACCAAGGGAAACCAGTTGGTGCAATCTTTATGGATTTCAGTAAAGCTTTCAATACTGTCTCCCACAGTATCCTTCTAGAGAAAATGTCCAGCATACAGCTGGATCAGTACACCATATGATGGGAGAACAACTGGCTCAGGGGTCAGACTCAAAGAGAATGACATCAGGCTGGTGACCAGTCATTGGGGTTCCTCAGAGCTTCATTTTGGGGCCAGTGTTCTTCACTATCTTCATAAACAACTTGGACACAGGGCTGGAAGGTATCACAGTATCACAGTATGTCAGGGGTTGGAAGGGCCCTAGAAAGATCATCTAGTGCAACCCCCCTGCCAGAGCAGGAGCACCTAGACCAGCTCACACAGCAATGTGTCCAGGCAGCTCTGCAATGGCTCCAGACAAGGAGACTCCACAGGCTCCTGGGCAGCCTGGGCCAGTGCTCTGGCACCTGAACTGCAAACAAGTTCCTCCTCAGGTTAATACTAAACCTCCTGTGCTCCAACTTGCTCCCATTCCCTCTTGTCCTACCATTGGATGCCATGGAGCAGAGCCTGGCTCTCTCCTCCTCACACTCACCCTTCACATATTTCTAAGCATTGCTGAGGTCTCCTCTCAGTCTCCTCTTGTCCAGGCTGAAGAGACCCAGCTCTCTCAGCCTGTCCTCCTAGGGCACATGCTCCACTCCTTTAATAATCTTGGTGGCCCTGTGCTGGGCTTGTATACTAAAGTATCCTCAGGCACATGGTGTAATTTTTGGGGTGTCCCTGTGCATAGACAGGAGTTGGACTCCATGACCCTTGTGGGTCCCTTCCAACTCAGGACATCCTGTGATTCTATGTTCTAATAGCTGTTTAAGATCTGCAGTATCACCTTGCAGACAATACAGTATTTCATCATCTGTCATTATGTTGCTCATTTGACTCTCTGGCATTCCTTGCCCTTTCATTTATCTCAGAATATACCTTACTTTACAAATTGCTATTTTATTTATCTCCTCCATTTCAGAAGCATGATGCATATCATTATCATAGAATCCTAGAATCCTAGAGTGGTTTGGGTTGGAAGGGACCTCTGGAGGTCATCTAGTCCAACCCCCCTGCAGTGGGCAGGGACATCCCCAACTAAACTAGATATTATAAACCCCTCCTTCCAGACTGTTAAAGCAGATGGTCAGCACAGACAGAGTTACCAGAGGAATTTGCAGTTCAACATTGTCCATCATTATCTTGAGTTTTATTTGAGTGGCTCAGGTGTGAAAATCTGAAGCTCTCCAGATACCTAGCAGCTTGCCAGACTCTGTCAGCCTAGTAAAGCACTCCCATACCCAGAGGGATAACCTGGAGATGTGTGAAGGTATAGGTGATTGTGCCAGCTAGAGCATCTGCTTTTCATGTCACTGGGAGAAGGTATTCCTGGCTCACTGCTAACACAGGCAGGATTACATGCCATTTTTTTTTCCTTTCAGTATCTGATATGGTATATCCTCTTTGATTCATCCATTGCAAATTCTCAAAGCTGCTATCGGGCTGGTTATTTCTGTCCAAACACTTTTTGAAGTGTCATTTCTTTTTCTGAAAGCAATCAATTTTTAAAGGAAATTGGTGAAAAACTTCCTGAGGTGCAGGTTGGTATAAAACTTCTGTTTTCTTTAAACTAACTTCCAGCCTAAAAAGTTCAGCAGTGACTGCAAAGCAGGATGTTAAACACTGCAGAGCTACTTCTGTCTGGGCAACAAGGGCAGTGTCAGCAGCATAAAGCAGCTCCTGGACAAGATGCTTTATGCTCTTAGTATGGGCCTTCAAACCCCTTAGGTTAAATAGGCTTCCATCAGTATGATATCTAACGGAGATCCCATCCTGGTCATCAAATTTTGAATTCTATTTCCTTTCAAGAACCACAGAAAAGAGAAAAACACAAAGAATATACAAGAGTGAATGATGGACCTCAGAACTTCTAATCCCTTCCTTTCTGAAGAGAAGGGAGAAGGAGGCAGTGTTTGATGATATTTCAGAACCAGTTCAATGGGCATGCTTCCATTTCATTTTGTTGTTTATTTCACCAGCAACTAGAGCAGCACTGCTGGTGCTCCATCCTCTCTGACATTATGGAGATCACACTGTAAGTATCCTTTCATGGATTCTGTTAATCAAATACAGCTAGAGACCAGATATTAAGAATAAAAGCTCTTTTTCTCTGAGTTTCATGGATAGCCAAGCGTTAAATGTGAAAACCCTTCTGATATTTTTTTTTTTCAGCCAGGATTAAAATTCAAGTGAAAGAATTAACCTATCTGCCTCTGCACTCCACAGGGATTTTTATTATTCAGATTTATTCATTAGAAGACTTGCTATTCATGTTTGCTCTATTTGCTTTCATTAAATGTTTGGCATTAAATGCCTTCCTTTTGCATTGCTACCTTTAACATAAAAAAGTCTGAGTGCTGTGATATAAAATTCATATATCCTGACCCAATATAAATTATGTATCCCTTTTTATAGGTAATAGTATGGAGTAAACAATAGCAGACAAGTACAAAATTTCAATAAAAAAATCCCAAAACACAAGTGAAGACATTTGTAATCATCAAAATGTGAATTTCTTCTTATAAAAAACCCATATATTGCATCTGCATTAAGATTTGTGTTTTGAAATACTGCAATCCTCCTGGCTCTCATATTAACTGCATTTACAAAAAACACAGTTAATTGAAAGAGATATAAATAAATTCTTCTTCTGCAGGCAGCAGAATTAATGTGGTTCCCAGTATGATGCAATGCCAACCTACTCAATACTTCTATGAACAAATTAAAAAAAAGCATGGAAAACTCTTATTAGTGAAAAAAAAACAACCAACCAATCCTCCAGCTGTTGTTCCCTCACCATGAAGCTAGTTCTCTGGAAGTCACTTAGGATTTTGGACTAATTCCTGTGTAGCAGGGCAGTTCTCCTGCACCAGGGTCATGAGCTTCTCCTGGGTTGGCTACAGTGATCTGTCAATCCCTGTCCTCAAGTAACTCCTCTTTGAGCTGAGGTCAATCCTCCACCAAATACCTGAGCTCAGACCTTGCATGTCTGGGTCTGGCTGTTGTGTGGTACATACAGAAGCATAGAATCACTTTAAGGCAGGCCCCACCTGGAATCCTGTGTCCAGTTGTGGGCCCCTCAGCTCCAGAAGGATAGGGAGCTGCTGGAGAGAGTCCAGCCCAGGGCCAGCAAGATCCTGAAAGGNTCTTTTCTGCAGGGGTGGCCTGGATGTTGCTGGGAGTAAACTGGCTAGCAGCCCTTTGGAAAGTCTTGGGTAACTCTGAGCATTCAAATCTCTTTTACCTACCCCTGCTGGGCTGTTCCCAACCCTCTGTACTCAGCACAATCACCTTCAGCAGAAGACCCTCATTTTCTTCTTGCAGCAAGGGAAGGCAGGACTTGCTGGTGATAGAATTGACACAAACCTCCAGCTCCCAGGACCAACCTGTGCTACCAGCCATGTCTAGCAGCAGTCAGAGGTGCAGCCCCTCTCTTATCCTGCCTCATCCTGGACTGCATGAAGCAGAGTCACTGTCATGAAATAATAAATTATAATAATCTAATAGCTGTTGCTGATAGCTCTGGTGATACCTCACTCCCTTCCTGGATCTTTGCTCGCAAAGCCTAGCCATGACCTCCCTCCCTCAGCCCAGGAGGTTCAGCAAGTTCAGTAGTTATCTAACTCTGCATTACGACATCATTGTCCCCTCAGTTTTTTTTCTCCTACTCTCCAGAGTCTCCCAATGCCATGCTGTCAGTGTAATTAGATCTCCTCAGTCAATCACAACAGATGTTTGAACTCCAGTAGCCAGTCAATCCACTCCAGTAACAGCTCCTGGAGAAGGGATGTATTGAGGTGAGGCTGCTTAACCCTCATTAACCCCTGCCAGCAATCTCTAGGCTAAGTTTGTTCTCTTAAAACAGAGGTCAAACCATTTCTAAACAGCTTTGTAACAGGAAAGGCTGTGTGTGTGGAGCAGCCAGCCCTCAGATGCAGCCCTGCTGCCACCATGGCAGTGGCACCTCATCTACCTCACCCTCCACCTCATCTGAATACTCTTAGGTTTAAGCAGCACTAAATTGGATAGACTGTGAGTCTCTCTCTGGAGCTCCAGTTTCCCTAACCCTTTGCCCTGGTGCTTTCTTATATTTACTCCCTCACTGGTGAGATAAATGCAAGAGCAGTGCCATCCAAAGACTTTAAATTGCTTTCCCAGGACACAGGAAGAACTAATGAATCAAGCAGCATTAATGAAGGGCAGTGAAATGGCATTCTACCAACCTCTTCCCCCCTCTCCCAGCCCCAAATTAGTCATTAATATTAATAGGCATCTCCTCCACACACAGAAAGAGTTCACATCACAGGAGGCATCAGGACAGCACTTCTCAAAGCAGTTGTAGGCAGCTTCAGTCCCTCCAGCATCTTCCCAGCAGATCAAAGGTCAGTGCAAAAGAAATCCATACAAGTAATTTCTTCAGCATATTTTGGTTCAATAACATGAACCCAGCAAGGCCAGCTAAAATAAGGACATTCTGTTAAAAACAACACCAACAAAAGAAAAGCAAAATAATTTTAAACCCAACAATGATAACAGCATGTTTACACAAAATAAAATTGTTAGTGTTGGGGGGGGTTAATTTGGTTTGGTTTGGTTTTTTTTCCTGCTTTAAATAGGGTTGAGGGAAGCTCCTGTATTTGTGACTGCAGAAATGGGAGTTGGTTATCAAGAGACAATTATTCCAGTCACATGCTGAGCTATTGTTTTCTAGGAAATCTTACACATGAAAATACAAGATTGCTTAAAGACCAGGAGAACCTCTGTTACTGTCTGTTGCTTTTCATCTGAATTATTGCCAGCTTTGGAACAAAAAAAAAACCCATAAACCTAAATCCAGACTGAGGAAGAAACCCAAGTGCTGGGTTTCAGATGCAGTTCCCAAGAGGAGTGGAGCAAAGCTCTGGCCTAGAGTAGCCAATGATGCTGAGGTGTTTCAGATCAGGAGCCAGGCAAAGGTTTTGCTGCTTGAGCCTATGCCTAGCCTGAACATTAATTCCTGAAGAGCACAAATCTTCTTTGCTCTTAGCTAATCAATCAGAGGTCACCAGAGACATTAATGCAGATCCCAAAGACTTGTGTTTTAGCTCAAATTCAATCTTGTGTCAATTCAGTCAGCCCTGAGTTGTTGCCTTTTTTTTTTTTTTTCCTTTTGATAGCTATATTGGCTTCCTGGCAAAGTGTGGAAATATTTATAGTTATGTGGAGTTCATAACTAATATAATTTTTGAGAAAAATCACAGGGATTTGGAAAAATATGTGCATGAGTGAATTCAAATTTACCTGATAGACCACAAGTGTAAATTGGCTCCTTCCCACCTTATTACAGTGTTGCTTCAAGTATCTTCTAAAGGTTTTAGAGGAAGGAAGAAGGTTATTGCCTCCCAAAAGAGATCTACCAGACCTGCTGAGACATTTGCAAAGCATCTCTATAGATTAATACTGTAGCTATGTTTGGTCTGTGCTTTGTAGCAGAGACAATCAAAAAGAAGGTGGTGAGGTGAAAAAGAATCAGGTTAATCAGTAGATCCTGCTCTGGCAGGGGGGTTGCACTAGATGATCTTTCTAGGGCCCTTCCAACCCCTGACATACTGGGATACTGTGATAGGCATCTCAATAAAAGAACTGGCAGAAGATCAGTACTGCCAGAGCTGCCAGGTTCATCTCTTCCAGGACTACAGTGAACTCACTAGATTTCTGCTCAGGATAAAATGTGCCCCAGGAGATCAGCTGCTAAGGAGATTTCTGATCGATGAGCAACAGGGTGGATAATTGATATGGCAGCTAATAAATGGGGATTTGATGGTAAGAACAATGATCTCTAGGTAATGAAATCATCTGTGTGGCTGAAAGAGCAGCAGATGACTGTAGTAAACCACAATGGCTTATCTTAAAGTTAAATATAAGAAAATCAGGTTCCTTTCAAATGCTATTAGCCACAAACAATTAAAAATGACTCCAGATAAACATCTGTGTCCAGTTTCTAAAGCAAATGAAATGGCAGGGTAATTAAAAGCAAGTGGATGTAGCAGTTGCCAAGTTATCAAAAGTGACAGAGCAGACAAATGGTGTAAAATGAAGCTTGAATAGATCACAAGGGAGAGGCAAGAATAGTGAGGGAAAGAGCACAGCACATCCTGAAGAACAGTTAAAGCCACAGAACAGCATACCCAGCTCCTGTACTGAGGGCTCTGGAGAAACAAGATAGCTTGGTTACCCTGCAAATTGACAACAATCAGGTTGGGTCAATTTTTTTCATATCATCTGTATAATGAGGGAGACTACTGACTGTTTCTAAGTTACTTCGTTGGGAGACAGAAAGGAGGGGTGCAAAAGCAAGGAGTTTTGGTGACTCCAGGGACGTAGTGCAGAGCGGGTCTCGAGTTCAGTGGTGGATGCAGGCAGGATGTACCCTGGAAGCACTCTGGATGCACACCTGGATGTACACNAGAATCGTGTCTGGCAGCTTCTACCTCCTGAGGAGTCCTTGTTCTGTGCCTTTTGCAACTGCTCTTGTCTATCCCAAATTGGCCTTTGCAGCCAGCAGCGCTTGGAAAAAGCATGGGTAGAGCCCTCCGTGGATCTTTTTTCACCAAGCCTAGCCATGGATGGATGGATGGGTTTGGAGCTCTGAAGGCAGAGGATGCTCTCAGCACCAGTCCTGCCTCCATGCTGAAGCTGCCTGAAGCTGCAAGCAGAAGCAACCTTCTTGCAGTGTCCTCGTCTCTAAAGCAGAGTCAAGGTGCCATTTACAGCTTTCTATAAATACGCCCAGCCACCAGCTCACTGCCAACTGTGACAGACACTTTCATTGCTCTAACTAGAACCATTCCTGTGGGGGCTGGAGAGGCATTCCTAACTCTCTCCTTCATCCCACTGATTGCTGGAGGACATTAAAAGGCTGTCAGCAGCAGATGCCAGTGCTAAAATACCTCAAGGAAAGAGATTCACTGGAGAGTTGGAAGATAAAAGTTGCCTTTGCCTCTTTCAGAGCAGAGGTTTGCTCCAAGTTTTATTATCATTTCAATCAGGACAATAGCCTCAGCACATGTGCAGGGGTGGGCATCAACCCTGTATTTTTGACATTTCAGAGAAATTCAGATCATGAAGGGACTGAGTAAAAAAAGAAGAGTTATTCCTTTTCTTCTGGCCAGTATGTGAACTAATTCATCAAATTACACAAATTATTTAAAGCCACTTGCAATGTTTTATACTGAATTAAATACTCCCTTTTGAGATAACAGAGAAGTATCAAGGTTTGGGGGGAAAGGGAGGAGAATTGGGGGGAAAGGGGGAAAGGCTGTATCTACTGTTGGTTTAATCCAAAGAGTGGGTTTTGGGGTAGTAGGTGAATTGAATCTTTGAGTTTTCCTGTGTGTTTTATTTCTCTTCCACAGCACAGGTTGAAATTGAGAACCATATTGAGACAATGTGTGATAATATCTTTATGAAATGGAGGGCCTGGCTTTTGTCATGAAAAACAGAAACATCTCTAACACTGAACACTTCCAAGGCAAACTTTATTTGGAAAGGATTGGGTTTTTTTTCCGTTCCCATTTTTTGTCACACTCCAGTACTTCCTGAGGAATGCTTCTGTATTTCTTTCAGGTTTTTCATCCTCTGAACACAGAAATAAGATCCTAGCAGCTAAAGAAGCATGGAGCAACCTCAGCAGCATGCTGCAGGGCTTCCCTTGTTTGGTGTGCTCTTGTTGTAGAGCCCTTGGGTCACCTGCTGCCTCTGCTGCTCCTCATGTGTGTGCCATGGATGTGCTGTGCCCTCAGCCATGGCTTTTGGTGGCTGTAGGCAGTCAGGGGTTTATGGTGGTGGAGAGCAACAATCTTCCAGAAATTCAGATTGGGATGGAAAAACAGGAAAAGAGGGAAGTCAGATGGTGGATGCCTCATTGTCTGATCCCATCCCAGAGTGTGGTCCAGCTGTCCTAGGCTGAGAGCTAGTTGATACCTCCTGGTTTAGAGGGATTCAACGTAGATTTTGAGCAATATGATACATTAATAAAGATAATTTTTAGAAGATTTTTCTCCATAATCTTTTTTATGCTAACTATTCAAGCAGCCCACTCCTGTCATGAGCAGATCTCACTGCTGCCCTCACTCATTCATCAAAAATCTGCCCAGAGTCCAAATCCTCAGTTTAACTGGATATTGCCTGTACAGAACCTTGCTTTGATGGCAGACAATATACAAGCAGCACTATCTGGAAGAAATAAAGCCAAATAAACTGCTCACAGGAGCAATGAAGGAACCTTTTACTCAAATCTGAAGAAGACTCCAGCAAAGGCATATCAAAGGATGGCTCTGTCCTTGCCATAATAGCACCCTGTATTTCACCAAGACAGCACAGACATAGAGCTGACAGGCTCAATATTTCTCTAGTATCTTCAGTAGCTCCAAGCCTGATGGCACCTTTTGATTTCAGATCCCTAGAACACACATAGACTTGCTGCCAATTGATTTTGGAATGATAAAGGGAAAAGAATCAAGCAGTTTAGGTGCTGGCAGTTAAGTGAATACTCTATTAGAACCAAAAATAAAATCAGAAGTGTTAGTCTGGTAGGACCATTGGAGAGGTTAACTTTAAGAGTCAGGCTTGAAAACATTGTTTTGCAAACATTTATTATTCAGATGTGACCTTCAGCCTGGCCCAGTGATTGCTGGACTTTGCTCCCACTCAAGTCAGGAGAAAAAGTCTTGCTGCATAAGGTTCTGGTGCAAAACTGCAGCTCCCTTGCTGCTTTCCCAATGAAGTCAAGCAAATTTAAAGTCAGTTTTACAAATTGTTCCCATTTAGTTTGACATGGAAGGATGACCTTTTTGCAAGCAATCTAAAGAATCCATAAGAGATGCAGAAATCTAGAGGGCATCCTGTAAAATTTCATTAAGCAAGTCTGTCATTGTTTTTATTCAATTAAATCCTACCACTTTGTTTTTTTCTATGTGGATATAAAAGACTATAAGAATCTCCAGAGTCTACAACATGAGAATAATTTAATTTCCTCAGATAAAGGCTGCTTTTTCTGGATTTCATTTGAAAGCTGAAGAATCATAGACCCCATTAATGCTGAAAGAAGGTTGTTGACACTCTCAGAAAGGTTTTCACATAAATCTTGTGCTGGGTGCACTCACACGAGCTATTCCTTCCTTTTGTGACAGACACCCCACACCAGGCAATGTAAATGGGAAAGAAGGATTAAAATCTCCTTTGCTCCTCCTTTGCTATTAAATTCATTCCTGTAGCTCCCATTGAATTTGTCAGTATTTGCATACTGGAGAATCCTAACACTTTCAGCTCTCCTTGTTCAGTCTGTGTTCTGTTTTTAGGGCTGAATGGTATAATAAAGGAGGGAATAAAAGTTATTATTAATAAATGAGCCCTCATTAATTGGTCTCATGGAGATCATTTGGTTGGATCTGATAATTTTGACAAACACCAAGTACAATTTTTGCATCTGAGGTCATAAAAGGAATAGTTTGGCATTAGAATAAAAATCCTATACTAGAAAGGCACAGAGGACTACAATATTTTCTTCTTGTTGGTGGTTTGTGTTACAGTTGCAGCTGGTGGATTCAGCCAAGCTCAGGGTCATGTTGGATGCTGTTCAAAAGCATGGACACAAGCTCAAGCTCCTCTCATCCTAGTAGTGAAGATGGATAGATACAGGCCTTGTAAAGCTGCTGTAGAAACTTGATCAAGTGTGCCTATAATCCCACAGCAGATTATCAGTGTTGTGACCAATACACCATAGGATTTGTGAGTTTGAGTTGCAGTTCAAGGGTCTTCCCAGTGTACTTAGCTTCATTTTTTTTTGCTTTAATGTGCCTTTTTCTTGTTTGGATTTTACTCCTCCATCTTCCCCACCTCTCTCACCCCTCTATTTTATCTTCAGTGTCAGATTATGTCTCTGCTTTTTTCCTCCTCTGCCTTCTATACTGTTACAGCCTTTACACTAACCTTTCAAGGGGGAATTGCTTTCATGCCTGCTGAAACAAAATATTTCTCTTTGGGTGCCATTTTTCAGCCTGAATCTTTAGCTAGACTGTTAACCACTTCTTAAACTATACGTGTGTTCATAGGAAGTAAATCCCTCACCTAAATCCTGAAGACATGAAGGAAGGGGCAGTAGCTGGCAGACATAAATGCTTGAAGATGAAGACTGAGTAAATTCCCTACACACACACACACACACACAAATAATAACAACAATTTGGCTGATTTCTCACTGATAATTCAGAACTCAGTCACTGAATGAATGACACAGATGGGAAAAGGCAAATCTTAGAGGAAGGCTCTTGATAAGACTTCCAGCCCTGCTTCCAGGCTGTGCATCAATGTGGATTTAAACCTTCATAAAAATAGTTGGGAAGCTGAGGTTTCTCTGCAAGTTTGTGATTACTGAGCTATTTACAGAAATTAAAAAGCCTGAGTTAAGCAATTTTGATAAACTATTTCTGTTCATAATAAACAATTATGATTGTTTTTTTCCAAAGCTGTCTTGTGTTTTAATATCAAAACACCATATGATGTTCCTTATTGAATACAAGCTGGCTCTAAATTTCCAGTCAGCTGGTGTGACTATTTCAGGGGAAAAAATTCAGGCCATGTTTCTTTAATGAATAATTAAGCTCTTTCACTGTGGAAAACTCCTTTACTGTTAACCATTCACATTATTAGGTCTAACTCCAAGAAAGCTTTTAAGTACAGCTTGGTCTTTTATAAGTCTTCAACATGTACTTGAAGCTAAATATATGGTTATGTGATTTCTTCAAGACATCCTGAATAAGAATTGATAAAAGGACAAAAGAAATGAAGATACAGGGATTTTGTTATATCAATAGTATAAATATATTCTAACTGAACTGTTGATAAGGAACACAGTGCTCCCCAAGTGAAATGTGAACAAACCAGCTTCATTACTTGAACAGATCTGTCCATCTTTCTGTAGATAATTTAGCTGATTTTTCATATTAAATTTAGTCACCACCCCAGTGGAAATGTTAAGTACCTGTGTGATATTTGCAGAATCCAAGCATGAACTATGAATACTAGTTGACATTATGCAGTGCTCCTATCCATATTACTACATAATTAATTGCACCCTCTAGATTTGTAGGGACTTATCTGCATTAGGAGCAATCATCTTTGTCAACTTGTTGCCAGAGGGAAAGGTCTCAGAAAACTCAAAAGGGGAAAAAAGAGCCCATCCTCACTCAATGCAAACTTGTAAGCTAAGGAAAATACTAGAACAGGTCAATAAAAAAACACATTTTGAAGCATTTGCAATTTTATAAAGTGATAAAAACAGTTGCTGTGTCTTTTTGAAGCTAAATAGTGCCTAAGAAGTCACATTTGGTTTGGGGAAACAGATTGGAAAGAGAATAAAAAAAAGGAGACAAAGATCAAACCCAGGCAGGACTCAGCTGCTGATTTCTCCACATAGAAATCAACATTTCTCCAAATAGTAACTATTTAGCTAGGCAATACCTAGCTAAATAGTTATTTGTGTTTACTTTACCATGCATATTGCTCCAAGACAGCTCTAGCATGATAATCCTAGTACTGGGCACAGGGAGGCAAAGAGGAAGGAGGAAAGAGTTGCAACAGGCAAAATGCAAACCACTATTTAACTACATTATTGAGACTTCTGTGGGAACTGCCTAAGTCTAATTTTAGGGAAGGTGCATATCTATTTTCTTGGGGAAAGCTGAAAAAGATTAGAAACCTTTCAGAAAGCCTGGGAAAAGTAGGGACAGGATTGAAACTTGGTTAAACCAATTCAGAAATGCAGATTGTGATGGGAGCAAAAAGAAGCAAAGTATAAAAGAAAATCAGGATAGATAGGAGGGAGTTTGTAGAGAAGAGATTGAAAGGGATAAAACAATTATAAAAGAAGTTAAGACATGAGAAGTTGATAGCCTGAGGGTGAAGAGGTGAATCTGATGAACTAGACAAGAGTAACAGTTGCCAAAAAGGCTTTTCTGCAATAGCTACCTGGGTTGTATTATATGAAACTGATTCCTGTGTTACATCACTAATAAAAAGGACTAAATCTTTGTACTAGGCTGCTGTTTCTAAAAGGCAATTTACTGGAACATGAAATCTAGGTTTAGCAGAAAACTCTCTTGTGATGGTAAGAAAATCCTTCACATGACAGCAGAATTACCAATTTCTTTTAAAAACCTTGATCTGTATAAGTTTATATCTCTGTGGTAGATGCCTGAGAGTCTACCCAGAGTTTGATGTCCTTCTTGGTCAGGACAGCAGGTCCTCCACCATCACTATATTCAACAGGGCATTCAAATTCATTTGTTGGTGTGTGTGTACTTCTATTCATGTATATAAATATATGTAGGTATTTAAGCACTGTATAATGTGCAATGTATTCCACTTATAGTCTTTACTATTTACCTAGTTATGAATTTGTTTCAAAACTTGAGTCTTTTGCAGATAGAAATACACACAGGCAAGCAATCAAATACATGTTAAAACAAAATGAATTTAGTGATTATATTTACATATATTTTTCTGGCATTTACATCATCTAATAGTAATTTGTTGCTGCTATTACAGAAAAACTAACCCAGCAAACCTTCAACATGATGAAACTTTTAAGCATCTTTACACTTGGAAGGAAAGTATTTTCTGTGCATCTTTGAAAGCATTTTTGTGCATCTTTCTGCCTTCTGAAGCAGAAAGAGAGAACTTAACCCTGGTATTTACAACATAGTCTTCAGATATTGCAGGTGACAAGAATAGGAAAGGAGAAAAAAAAACCTCACAGAAGTCTTGATCTTCATTTTATGTCAGTGTTTGCCTCTTGTCTAAGTATATTAAGGTCATGGGTCCATTTTTTTACCCTTTCTAATCCCACATTGTTTCCTATGTTTTGGATAAGCAAACCAAACCCCATCCCTGTAACTGGTCAGGTTCCACTACTGTCTGTTATATGATAACATGAACTATTACTAGTAGTACAGCTCAAAAAAAACCATATTAGTCTAACTTTTAATCAACATATGTCCAAAGATACCATATTGTGGAGAAGTCAAAAGCAAGAAAAAGAGAAGTTTTGGGTGGAAAACAGGAATTGGATGGCTTATGTCTATCAATGGCCCTGAAGTATGTAGTATAACTAGAGTTATTCCCTTTGGCTTAATTTAAAGATACAGTTTTACCTCTGCAAACATCTCCACACAGGTAACACTTCTGAAAAATAGGTGCATCTTACATAAATCTCTACTGTGTACATCCAGCTTGGCATTTGTTCCTCTGGCCTTGGCTTCCCAGGTGTTTATAGCACAGAACAGCAGCAGCATGCTGAAAAGGGAGCTCCTCAGGGCATGTGCTGCATGACCCTTTTGGTGTAGGAAATATGTATGGAAATGATAATGGAAATGTGTCCTCACTGAAAGCATTTGTAAATGCTTTTAGAGGCTAGAAAATAATATTCCAAGGCCACCTGCAATAGGAATATCCCAGCTCTTGCCTATGTAATTGTCTGCTTCTGTAAACATTTGATGACACTGTGCTCTGAGGTGGAGATTGTGTTTATCTAAGATATAAAAGAGAATGTCACAGGTACCAAAGCGTGAACAAAGGATATCTGCACGATGGAGAATTATGGCTGTAATTTACAGAGGCAAAGGCAGAAACACTCTGTAGATTAAGTGCTTGTATATACTAGCTGTCAGGGAACACAAAAATCCAGTTGGTGGTCAGAGGGTCCATTCTGCATGAGAAGCAAAGAGAAGGTGTGAGTGTATCTCCTCAGGACAACTCTACAGCATTTCAAGTTACTGCTTGCTACAGTTAAATGAAAGAAAATGGCAGATGTACTTCAATATCAACTCCAAGACAAACCAAGTCAATTTATTCTGGCTCTGGGATCCTGCCTAAGCCAAGGCAATAATATAAATGGAATTTGAGTATTCAACACATTACCCAGAATGGGAATAAGCAGCGAGTGAAAATGTTACCTTTGTGTTAACCTGGAGTACCTCCAGTGAACCTGACAGAAAGAGCCAAATGGTTAAATGTCCCATGCATTAAAGGGCAGGTACATGGGCTATTTCCAGAACAAAGTGATTATCATTATTGTCTCTCCTTCCACACAAAGGAATAAATAGATAGTTGTGTCAGGTTAGATGTTCAGAACAAAATGAAAAGCAAATATGGGGGATGAATGAGGCTTTTGTTCAGTTATTTTAGTCTGGGTTTTGTGGGTTTTCTTCTTTTTTTGATGCTTTCAAAAAATCATGATCCTTAGTCAGAGAGATAAAAGAGACAAGCAAGGTGACTGGATGGCAGCAAGGCATTGAGGGGTCTGCACTTCCAGACCTGGGATTGTACTTGGGGTTGCTTCTTCATAGACCTCTACTAGCCTATCCAGGAGCACCCATAGCACCCAAACCCAGACTGATCCTTTGGAGAGCAGCTGGGAGGAGGTCTTCCTTCAGGATATTGTAAAGGACCATGTGCCAAAATGCTTAAACAGGTATCCCAAGAGAAATAAGACTTCAAGAAGCCTGGTACCTGCTTTGGTAACAGGAGTGGAAGTAGAGAATCTCACATCAAATCCCTTTGTCTTCCCTTATCCCCTTGCCTGAGCTGTTTCCAATCACAAAACCCTAAACTGGGTCTAGTCCTTTTTTATTAAATCTGAGTTTAGCTGAATAACAGATTTAGAATTGCTCCTTTTATATAAGTAGTGAGTAGAAAGATTAAAAAAGAGGGAACAATTCCTCTCTATTCAGCCTTAAAACAAGAAAAAGATGCTCCTCTCAAGTTCTACATACTCTGTCACCACCAACAAACACTTCACTGTCAGCCAGACCCATGACAAAATTAATTCCATGTCTTTGAGATGTACACTCTAATCTAGTTTGAAAGAAATGTCCTTAAACATTTACTCATTTTGCCAGGCATGAAATGCTATTGTCACCAACAGGGTTAAGGGGACACGGAAAGATTTCATTATTGCAGCACTGAAACTCTCTGACTTGACTATATGCTGAACCAACAGATCCAAGCATTTCAGAGCATGGAAACTTCCTCTTCCTTTCACCCCTGTCACCACCCGACTGCCAAGCTCCCCAGGGTAGAAAAACGAAATTGTCCCACCTCCGCAGAACTTCTCTCTTTCCAATATTAATCTTTTTATCAGCAAGGGGCAAGTCCTGCCTCAGGCCAGGGGCGAGCAGGGTCGTTGTTGGTCATTGTCGGTCATTGCCTGCACTTCACACCTTCCCCCTCCAGGGGGCACTTTCCCGTTCTCCACCCAGGTGATAATATCATTTTATCAACACTCAAGCTTTGAGACATTAGTCCTTTAAGGAGGTGTCAGGCTCCTATAACCCCCCAAACAAGTAATATTTTATAAGTGATATTTGATGAAAAAAAAAAAGTAAAATACAGCAGATGAAAGTACTTTAAATGAGAAATATCTGCTTTCGTTTTGCTCACCCCAATAATATAAAATTAAGACTTTGATTATAGCAAGACTTATAAAAAAAAATATCAGACATGTAGTTGTCCACTTTAACACTTCTTTGTGAACATCTGGCATTGGTCAGACCTCGAGACAGGCTACTGGAGCAGACACATTGCTGATCTGCTCCGGGCTGGCAGCTTCTCTGTTAGTCACTATCTGTTTGATATAAACTGACCAGTAAGAACTTCACAATATTTGGTCTCCAAGGCAAAAGATATCTCCAAGTGGAGGAAGCAGCTGCCCCTCCTCTTGGTTCCTTTTCCCTTTTCCACACTCTCTGAGCCAACAGCTTGTCCAGCAAGAAGGTGTTAGATTTCACTGACAAGCCAACAGGAACAGGAGTATGTTCATTGTGAAACTCTGCAGTGTTTGCTCAGAGTTTCTGATGCATTTTAAATCCTTCTCTGGAGGCATCAGACAGTATCTAATCAAAGTTCATTTTGGCCATCTCCATAAGGCAAATTGTGACACTGCAAGTTGTTCTGTTTGTTAATGTCTGTATTGCAGAATTCATCTTTGAAATCATTCAGATCATTTAAATCACTTGATTACAGGATTGCAGAAATAAGTTGATTAAATGTTGCACTTCAATAATCCTTAGGAAATTTTACAGTACATTATGATCTAATGCTTCAAAATGTGATGCTAGAATAATACTCAGAAATTAATACATTAGGATGGAGAGTTAATTAATGGAGCAGGTTTCCTGTTGCCTAACTTTGGTGAAACCAGGCTAGTCATCCAGGCTTTCACTCTAAGACACTCCTTGCTTTTTACTGACTATAGAAGCAATCAAGAAAATTATGTTAGATGAAGCTAACTCTTAGATTGCATGAGTAGAGGGAAATGAACTGTTCTAAAAGGGATTTGCATGCATAAGATTAGTAAAAAAAAAAATAGAGACCCAAAGGAACAATCTTGTACTGTTGTTAATGAGACAAATCAAGGTTATTCATCAGGGGTAGTTGGGCTGAATCCTCACCTGGCTTGTGAGCATCAGTGAGGCTCCGATGCTTTCTGGCATTACTTGTCTTGCATGTGTTGCAGTTAAATCTTCATTCAACAAGGGGATTAGACCTGTGGCTGTGCTTAGTCAGGAAAGCACTTTAGGGCAAGGTGCTTGAATCGGCTCGGCTCGGCACGGCTCGGCACGGCTCGGCTCGGCATGGCACGGCACGGCACGGCTCGGCACCGCACGGCACGGCTCGGCACGGCGGTATCGGAGCTAGACGCGCGTCTGGCGCAGGAGAAGGAGGAAGAGAGCGAGGGCCTGGAGAAGGAGTCCCGGGGATGGGGGTGGGAAAGGGGATGGGGACGGAGCTGCAGGGTGCTCGCTGTGGGGTGTCCCGGTGCTCAGTGTTCCCGGTGTGGGGTGGGAGCAGGTGCCAAGCTCGGTGCCAGCAGGTTTNATCAGAACAACCTCAAGATTGGTGTGGTACGGAAAATAACTGTCACGTCTGACCTCTTGTGTTGTATAATGAGATCAACCAAATTCCCTAGCCTTACAGAAAGTACAAAATTCAGATGAAGTTTTTGTAATTTGAACCTAGCCTTGCCTATAACTACTAACCCCTGCCAAGCTACTCTAAGTATCCCCATCTAGGAAGTAAAATCACAGAATCATTAAGGTTGGAAGAGACCTCTAAGATCATCAAGTCCAACCATACCTATCACTAAGATACCACTAAACCATAGCCTTAAGTACCACATCTAGATGTTTCTTAAACCCCTCCAGGGATGGTGACTCCAGCACCAACACAGCCTGTTCCAAGACCTAACAATCCTTTCAGTAAAGAAATTTCTCCTTATATCTAATC
>VWZO01016178.1:154249-171003 GCA_013396975.1 Bucco capensis
TTCCTGAGGTGCAGGTTGATATAAAACTTCTGTTTTCTTTAAGCTAACTTCTAGCCCAAGCAGCTGAGCAGTGGCTGCAAAGCAGGATGTTAAACGCTGTAGAGCTACTGCTGTCTGGGCAACAAGGGCAGTGTCAGCAGCATAAAGCAGCTCCCAGACAAGATGGTTTATGGTCTTAAAGTGATCAGAAAAAAGGACAAAAACATCAGTACAGGATCCTCCCAAAAACTTTGCCCCAGATGTGGACAAGGAAAGATGAGGAAGAAGGCCATGGCAGTGTAGACACATGTAGTTGGAAAGAGTCTGCTTTAATATGTCTTATGTCCTTCAGCACTCTATTATCAGATATTTTTCTCCAATTTCAGGACATCTATGTATTGAGTATAAGCCTCACTGGAACAACTGAAAGAACTTAAAACTGTAATTTCTGTTTTTCTAATTTAAATTTCTGGGGGTCTTGTTTGTATTTCTGTTTGTCTGGGTTTTTTTTTTTCTTTTATCAGTACACTCTCTAACATT
The DNA here is from genome assembly GCA_013396975.1 of Bucco capensis. Taxonomy (NCBI): domain Eukaryota; kingdom Metazoa; phylum Chordata; class Aves; order Piciformes; family Bucconidae; genus Bucco; species Bucco capensis. The sequence goes on from VWZO01016178.1 coordinate 154,769, forward strand.
TCCTGTTTCCTAATTACAATGCCCTGATCATCCAGGTTTATTTGGTAAGGAGAGCTACTGCCAACAGATGGATCACAAAAGCTTATGTGCCTTCTAATGAAACCAGTCTTTCTAATTTATTTTTCCCTGCAGAATGGGTTTATGTTTTCCTCATTTCTTCAGAGTGCATCTCTCAAAATCATCTGTTTGACCATGTTCCCAGGGTGGTATTTGTCATATCATAAAATATAAACATAAAAAAAGATTGCTGTGCTCAATTTAAAAGTCAGGCAGGTTTCACAGGTGTTGCTGAAGAGCCTTTAATTACTGAGAAGTGACACAACAGCATCACAATAGCTGCTACCTTGGATGAATATTCATGAAAGGATTAGATATTGTAGTAGCCCTGAGTGAACTTCAAAAGGCTCAGAGTTAAGTTCTGCTGTAGAGAAGCATTCAAAGTTTGGATGCTTATCTGAAACAGCTAACTTGCCTGGAGGTATGACTGTCAGGCATGAATCTGGGAGGTTTGAAATCTATCCAAGTTAGAGCTCTGACACAAAAATCTAGGACTAAGTCACTGACTAATTAATGAAATCATAGGTCCCCTAAAACAACAAATCCCTGTGAAAGACACTAAACTCATTTTCAAGCCTTCACATCACTCAAAGACCTGTGTGCACTCTTAAGGGCACTGCTTAAAGAAGTACCTTAGACTTTCCAAAGGTGCAGTGAAGGAAAAGGGAACTAGTTGAGGATATTTTGTTATGCAAATGCTGATGTACATTCACTCAACAACATGAAAAAAATAGAATCATTCAGGTTGGAAGAGACCTCTAAGATCATCAAGTCCAACCATACCTAGCACTAAGATACCACTAAACCATGTCTTTAAGTAGAGCATCTAAATGTTTCTTAAACAAAAATCTGTGCAAATTTGGAGGGATAAAGCCTGAATTTCCTTCTGCTACTGCAGTGTCACAGTGGCTTCACTGCAGTCAAAGGAACAGCTCTGAGCTAGCACACAGGGAAGGCAAGATCAGCATCTCACCCGTGAGGAAAGATGCATTTTCAACCTGGAGAGCTGCAATATGAGCAGACAGCAGTTTTCCCAGAGGAAAACAGATAAACTCATTGAACCTTCTGGCAAAGCTCTGTTATTTCATCAGTTAGGCAAAACATTGTGTTGGAAAAGCTGGAAAGCAATGAGATGCACCAAAATGAACAAATGCCAGCTCCCCCAACAAAATGTAATATGGTACACAGGTATTCACAAGCAGCAGGGTCATTAACAGGTTTTAGGGGTTATTTATATTGACTTTTATTGTTTGGATGAAGTGCTAGACTGATGCAAGCTGTCTGAAGTTTCTGCATCACAAGTCCAATGAGGAAATTTCCTCTGGAGTTCCTGCATTTGTTATGGGAATCCTTCAGCTAAGAGAGGTGGCATACATGACTCTCTTATACATCTTGACCTAGAGGAACTGCCTTATAATTTCCAGCCTGGATAACCCTCTTTCTCCTGAATTTGTCCTTCAAATAAAAGCTTTGACCTTTTCTTACTCTGCCTTGACTTCATTTTGTAGCTATATATTTCATCTGAATACTCCATTTTACAGTTGCTTGGATTCAGCAACACTCTCATTTCTACACACTTAGTGTTATACTTGTTGTTTTTTTTTTTAACCACTAGGAATAAGCATTTCTCTACTCTTCAGCTTTCTCCCTGCAATCTCTCTCAAGCTGAGCCACGGTTTCCTACTGTTCTTTACATTTTCCTATCCTTCCACATTCTCTCTTGGGCATTGCATTGTGTGGCACAGCACTAGCAGAGTGCCTGGTCAATTCAGATATTCCCCTGTAGGACGTCAAAGGGTTCCTGTCCTCCAGGGATGAGGCAGAAACCTCACAGTTCACATTTCTGCCTTGCCTTCACTGGAGTCATGATGACAGGGCTCACATTGAAATTGTTTGACATTTCACAAGCTATGGAAGTCTCAGTGCACATTATCAGAGAAGACAGCAGAGGAGTGACACCTTCAGACTAGTGTTTTACCTCCTTACCAGCATTCAATTTGGTATTTGTGAGAGATGAATAAAATCCCTTCTTGTTAATTCACTTCTCACTGTAACCCATTTTCTTCAGGCATACATATATTATGGGGTGCTGTTGATAAGTTGGAGGGGCAGGATGTTATCCAGAAGGACCTGGACAAGCTGGAGAGGTGGGCCCAGGGGAACCTCAGGAGCTTCAACAAGACCAAGTGCAGGGTCCTGCCCCTGGGTCAGAACAATCCCCACTATCAATCCAGGCTAGGGGATGAGATGATGGAGAGCAGCCCTGCAGAAAAGGCCTTGGGGTGCTGGTGGCTGAGAAGCTGGCCATGAGCAAACAGTGCNTCTTGGAATAGAGCATCTATATTTACTATCAAATGGGCATTTGTTTTGACACTGATTAAGCATCTTTTTGCTAATTTTTGAGGACAAGCATTGCCTAAGAGGGTGGTTCAATTGCATTGCCACTTCTACAGGGATACAAAATCCTCTCAACAGCTGGGCAGAGTTCAATCTGTCAGGGACTTGATTACATACAATTTACCTGTTTAACAGCTGTGAAGTGGCTTACATGAATTATTTTCACAAGCAATTTGTCAACAAGGTAGCCAACAAGCTTTACTGAAACTTCTCACACTATTGTTTAAGAAAGTTGTTTTGCTATCAATTTCAAAACTGTTATTAATTAATAATGCTTGCTGTTGTCACAGTTTTCTGACACAATCAACAAGTTGGACTGAAATTATGTCACATATTGATCCAGCTATTCTTTAACAGCATCCTCACAAAGAAAACCTGTAAGGAGGTTTTATTTCAGGTTGCTCTGTAGAAGGGTAGCCCTGAAAGGAGAAAAGAGGCAGTTCAGGAAGCTACTTCTGGCTTACTGAGAAACAGCTCCTCAGGATACAAGTGATTAAATCCTTGCTCATCAAAATAATTTGTAATATTTCCATTGACACCAGTGCTGTCAAAATTTCACTCCAAACAGCATACACAACTGTGGTAAGTTCACTAGTGGAATGGAAGTGCTTAGCTCTTCATCATCAGTAATTGGCAGAAATCTGAGGATGGCATCCCACTTTTCACTCTAACCCTGTGGTCCTTATTTATTTATTTATTTTTATTTTGCCAGTTGAGCATATAACAACAAAATTCAGCTTTTATACTAAGGTGTCATTTGGAAATACTAAGAAGCCTTTGCAGCCATGACACAGGGGAACCTATTGCATTATGGCAGAGTAAACATCTTCCACAAGAAAGGATCTGTTTCTTGACTTAAAAGAAAGAGCCAGGTGGAACAAATCTTCCAGATGACATTAACATTAATTCTTCAGCTCATTCACACCAAACACCATCTCATCTTTATAGAGTGAAATAGAAAACAGATCCACAAAAATCCAATTATGAGACTCACCAGAAAGCACTGTTGATCTGTGCCACAGGGACTATTCTGTAGATTAAACCAGAGTGATGCAGGAAAATGCAAGAGGAACAGTTATGTTGCATAGTGTCTCTCCACACCCAACAACCTACCACAGCTTCACCCACCCTTTAGGAATACTGTTCCCAAGCCATCCTGAGGTCTTACAAAGAACTGGACTCTGTTGACAGCATGATTCATGACAGCAGAGCTCTTCTCTGCTCTCACTGGGTGGAAGTACCTCAGAGGAAAATGGTAACACCTTCCTGCAGCATCATGGTCATCACAGTCTGGTAGAGATTTATGAGGCAATCTGTGGTGCAGCCACCATTGTCAAGGTGTTACCCACACTCCTTCCAGAAACTGATGATTCTGTTTCCAGTTCCCCACTCAGCTTGAGACCTAGTGGCTGGGTACCTGTTACACAGGCCAGTAAATTGGGCTGCCCATTTCTCCTGAGCTCTTCTTCAGCCAGGGGATCAGGATAAGCTGAATGACCTAGCAATCTCCTTAGCAGTACAGTTACAATAGTCAGCATCAGCTCACCTGGATTATTTTGTTGTGTTGAACACATTTCCAAAGCTGTGGTTTGGGGTTGGATTTTTTTTCTGCTCCATCTTTCCATAAAGGTTCTTTCACTTGATTTTTATTTCTGTTTTCACAGTTAGCTTTTCTTTCCCAGATAAGCCCTCTTGTCCCCCTTCACCCTGTGCACCTTCCTCTCTTCCCCCTTACCTGCTTCTCTTTCTGCTGAGCCACTGACTTTCATCTCTGCACCACTTCCCTCAACCTTAATGCCTCTCAGACTGAACAAACCTCAGAAACAAACAGATGAAAGTACCACCCAGGAACTCAGCTATCTGCTTCTTTCCAGTCCCCTCAGGCCCCTGGAGAGGGTCAGTCAAGGCTGGAGCACGTCCCTGGTCAATGCAGCACTCTCAGTTATCTCCCATGCCTTGCTCTGTGTGGGGGAAACTCCCAGTAGAGGAAGAAATGGGGAGAGGCTTGAACAATTTCTGGAAATAAGCCCCCGTTGCCTTCTTGCAGAGGTTTTCCACATGGGCAAAGAGAGGGATGTGCAGCCCTTCACTTCCCCTTCTCCATGTCCCATGCTGGTGTGATTAATGAGCTAGGTCTGACTTCAGTCTATTATTTTTCTACCATTGAACATAGTGAACTGTGTTTTCATGTGTTGCATCAGAGTTTATTTTGTTTCTGCTGACACTCAATATCCATGGATATTAGAGAGCAGAGCCAGGATAGTCTCTTGGGTAATTTATTTGCCTGCACTACTCAAATTTGGTATTCATAGATTCCTCCAGAATCCCCATTAGTTTAACCTGATTACATGCAATGATAGTGATTCTGTACCTTCCTTCATCTGACTTTATTAGAATGTATTATTTACAAGACTGCTTCAGTGTCCATGGCATGGTGGAATCACAACAGAGACACAGCAGTGCCACAGAAAGCCCTAACAAACACAGCAAACACTCAGCAGAGCAGGAGCACCACAAGATGCTCAAATGCCATGCCAGGTTGAGTCCACTCCTGTCCCAAGCTGTGAAGCAGATCTGCACAGAGCTTTGTGGTTTCAGCTAGCACTTTGATCAATTAGCCCTGACTTTATTGTAATTTTATTTTTTTTTTCTCCATGTGATTAATTTTAGCCCCAAAAATGTCTCTTTTAATTCTGAGTTCAAACACAGGCCATGGGTCAAAAGTCAAAAACCTACTGAAAGTCTAGGTGCACACAAGTCTGAAGATAACATAGAATCATAGAATCCTAGAATGGTTTGGGTTGGAAGGGAGCTCTGGAGCTCATCTAGTGCAACCCCCCTGCAGTGGCCAGGGACATCCCCAACTAGAGCAGCTTGCCCAGAGCCCTGGCAAGCCTCACCTGCAATGCCTCCAGGGATGGCAACTCAACCACCTCCCTGGGCAACCTGGGCCAGTGTTCCACCACCCTTGTGGGGAGGAACTTCTTCCTAATGTCCAATTTAAATCTACTCCTCTCCAGTTTAAAACCAAACATGATAGGCATTCTCCTGAAAAAGTGGGTTAGGCATCACCTTTGTATCCAAAACTCTCTGTCTCCACAGCAGCATTTTGAAGGTTACCTTGCCCCTCTCCTCAGGATGGTCCTCAGCCTAGAACTGGCTCAGATTTGGCCAAGGTGCTTCTACAGAGCTGGATTCCCATAGGTGACAGCAAGCCAAGTGTCAGGCTCTCAGTAAAGCACCAAAACCCAATGTATTGTGTACCTAATTGATTCTGAGGTGAGAGGAACAAAATTCAGGGAATCCCCCTCTTACCAAATTATCCAAATTTCCCTATATGCATCACTATATCTATTTTCCCACCTATTAGGACTGTGAAAGGAAGGTTAAAACTCCTTTCTTTAGTTCTTATGCAGCAGTAGTAAGTCCTATCACAGTGAAAATGTGACGAAGGACTGCTGACAAAGCCAGAAACTTTTTCAACTTTGGAGACTATTTTCTTTGGAATCATTTTGAGAGGTGTACAGAGGATTCCTGAACATGTAAGTTGTCTATTTCAAACTCAAGCAGCCCCTAAAATCTAAGGCTTAGGGTATGCCTGCAGTGGAGAGCAAAGCCATACAGACAGAAAGACAACCCCACTTAATAGCAACTAGGAAAGAGATAAGGAAAATACAATCATATACTTGGATCCTGGTCTAGGAATGACTTTATCATTGAGGTCAGATTTCAGCTTAAGGTTTTCATTGCCCAGAGGAGTTACATTCACTAGCTGCATCTAAGAACCTGTGCTTTGAGGTACTCATTTGGGCATATGTTGTGTACTGCTCATGAAGCCAATGTTAATACATTAAAACTGGCTAAAAACCTCACAGCTCTGATGAAACCTGTCTGGATTAACCTCAGTAAAAATTTGTTCCTCATTACCTTACAGAATCAACAGTCTCAAATGTAACATTAATTAGCTTTCCCCCACAGTTTTTAACAAATGTAATATATAAGGAATAAGATGAGATGATAATTCCTTGTTTCTGCCATCTCCCTCTGGCCATTCTTACCTTTTCTAGGTTTAACTAGTAATTATTCTAAATACTTCAGAGTTTTGAAATGCCTGGGCTCAGCATTCCCTCAATTTATTTGCTCATCCAGACCTCACAAGCTGTATTTTTTTTATAAGCAATTAGATAATTAAAGTTTGAGCCTGCAAGGCTTTTCTTGCTGATTTTTGAAAAGGGGGAGATTTTAATGGGAAATCAACTTTAATTGCATCATCTGAAAAGGAAAAAAATGATTTGTCAATGTGCATTACCAGATTTTATTGGGCAACACAAATTCTTTCAGGGAAAAGATTGTGTTGACTGCTTTTAACTAAGAACACTGCAGCAAACATTAATAACTTCAGAAGCAGATAGGTAATTGTCTTGCATTATTGGCACAGCAGCTTTTCATGCTTTGTTGAGGCTAAAGAGGTGAACATAAACTCAACACTCTCAACTAGCATTCATTTGTGAGATTTTTGACAGGCAGAATTCTGTTGTTATTTTGGTAGCATCTACAGCAATTTAGCAACGCTGTTAATTAGACTTTCAAGGTGTTTTCCTCAGGTCTCAGCTGAAAATCTAATCCTATAGTCTTTTGCATATGGCATTTTTATAACTTCATTGCTCTCTTTAGGTAATGTCTTCTGGAGAAGAGGAGGCTCAGGGGAGATCTTAGCTCTCTCTACAACTCCCTGACAGGAGGTTGGAGTGAGATGGGGGTAGGCCTCTTCTCCTGGGTTAACAGTGAAAGGACAAGAGAAAATGGCCTCAAGTTGCAGTAGGGGAGGTTTAGATTGGATATAAGAAGGAATTTATTCACTGAAAGGGTTGTGAAACATTGGCCCAGGCTGCTGTGGATTAGAGCAGGACACACACAAGAAACAGCTGGAAAAAGAGATCAAAGCTGGAAGAACGGGAAAGAACATCATGGTAAATTGATTAAAGCAAAGTCAAGCACAATCATGTTAATTCCTCATAAGGAGATTAGGAGGTGGGGCTCGATCTCTTCACCCAAGTAACAAGGAATAGGACAAGATGAAATGGTTTCAAGTTGCACCAGGGGAGGTTCAGATGAGATATTAGGAAGAATTTCTTCAGACAGAGGGTTATCAGGCATTGGAACAGGCTTCCCAGGGTCATGGTGGAATAACTATCCCTGGAAGTGTTCAAAAAACATGGTGATATGTGCCTGGGGACATGGTTTAGTGGTGAGCATGGGAGTGTTGGGTGGATGGTTGGGCTTGATGATCTTGGAAGTCTTTTCCAACCATAATGATTCTATATAGGAAATTGCCAGAAACTACTCTCCATTGTTGTTTTCTATAAGCAAGATAGATAACTGCAAAAAAAAATCAGCAAAGCTACACTGATGTCATTGGACACACTCTGATTTCTGTCAACCAAGAACATGAGTATGTTTATCACTCTTGTGTCATCACTCTCATGTTTAGAACTCTTGGTAGTTTGAAGTATTCTATTGTCTTGAATGAAATTACCCAACCTAAGTGTGTGGAGTATCTCTTACACTAGTGTAAACTTCAAAGTAAAGCAAATATTTATAATATAACTGGCCTGTATAGTTTTATAAACAATACATTTCTGATTATAAAAAGAAATCATTTCACTCCTAACAAAGGCAGGATGGGTTTTTACACTAACACAAAAGCAGCAGTGATGGCAGAGATTTAAATTAACAGGGATCATCATGTCAATCAAACATCTATTTTTTCATTTAATTTTCAGAAGAACTGAAAAAGTAAGAAAAAAATTATGAAGATAAAAGTCAAGAAACCTGAGTTTTTAAAGCACAAACTGTCCCAGAAGACTACTTTTGTACTATGGTGGGATTGCAGTTACGGAAAAAAACCACTCTCTTTCCTCTGTAATGTTTATGAACTTCTACTTTAACAGTAAATCACATCTGCTGCCATAGAGTCTGTTTTTAACTGCATATAAATGATTCACTTAAGTGCTTATGTTATAAAATAACTTTCCTTAAGCTTCCAAATTGCCTGAAAGGGATATTATGAAGTGGGTTTTGCCGGCAGAGAGAGTTAGGAAATATGTAGCTATAAAATAGAGTGGCAGACGTGATTCTGAGTGAACACTTAATATGAAATCACATCTGGCACAAAGCAGATCTCAGTCATCTCAGAAGGACACTCATGCCCTGTCAATGATGCAGACACGACAGAACAGAGATCTAGAGGATGGTTGCCCTTAGCTCATTTTGCTGTAGCTCAAGATGATTAGGCAAATTTATAGAAAGGGTTTTTCTCTTGCCAGTGCTGTTGAAAAATGTTGCATATATAAACATGAGGTTCACAGAATCACAGAAGCATTAAGGTTGGAAGAGACCTCTAAGATCATCAAGTCCAACCATCTACCTATAACAACCATGCCACTAAACCATGTCCCTAGGTAGAACATTATACATTTCTTAACCACCTCCAGGGATGGTGACTCCACCACCTCTCCCTAGGCAGCCTCTTCTGATCCTTAAAAGCCCTTTCAGTGAAGAAATTTTCCTGATATCTATACTAGGACACATAAACCATCACTAAAGTGTGAAGATGCTACTGTGGATTTACTTTTATCAAAATCTGATTGAGTTGGCTTTATTTAATCAAACCATTTTCTCTGTGGATTGCAAAAGCTTGGGAAAGAGTAAAGAGCTCTGATTAATTTTCCTTTTCAAAAAGCATTTGGAGCAAAAAATTTTGGAGGAAACTGTCTGACACTTCTGTTTTATTACCTGTTAGTCCAGTGTGTTTTAGGAACAAAGGTTATGGCTGTGATTTTCTCTTTGGTGCATAAAAGTAGGAGTCTGCTTCAGCTGTCTAGGAACCCATCCCTCAACAATCTACTATTAAGATTATTCTTATTTTAAAGGGAAATTACTCTAAAGTGTTGGACATTACTTCAGACTTAAGCAGTGATCTCCCAGAAGTATTGGAAGTTATTGAAATAACTCTGTGGTGACAGAAGAATGGAGGATGAACATTATCTTGACAAGTCTGCCAATACTTAAGCCAAAGTTTTGTTGACAGTGCCTTTTGATGAGACTCCTCCTGAGTTGTAAGGACTCATTTATTCCTCTGCAAGTGCCCAGAAGCCAGCAACCTGAAACTGTATTTACTTAACATTTAATCTGAACCTCACAGCAGTGGCAAGAGTTATATTCTCCTTGGTTGCAAATGAGCTGAGGAGTGACAAGAGGAGAAGGACTGTGAAGTAGAGCTTTGACAACACTCACACTCTGACATCTTTGACACCACTCATCATAGGGCTAAACAAGAATTGACACCTTTTGTCCCCAAGACTTGTTTTGGTTTTTAGGACCAAATTCCACCCTGGAGTATGCCTCTTCACCCAGTGAAGGTAAATAGAGCAGAATCTAGTCCCTAATATACAAAGCAAGTGACTTAAGAGGAGTGGTCAACTCTGTTTTAGCAGTTGGAGCTAAAACTACTCAACCAATAGAGTTATCAGCTGGCTCAGCTAAAGCAAAGGAGATGCTGTCTGAGTGCTAATGAAGCCAAAATAGTCATTCAGAGCACATCAGGAAATGGCAGCAAGCTAAGCTGGTGCTGTTTGGGATGAACTGTGAGCCTCAGGCAGCACATTTTCCAACTGGAGAGAGAAGCAATCAGTATTAAATTGCTACAAGAGAATTATAAGGTAGTTAAGACACACGGTTACCATTAAAGTACTCCTTTTGTCTTTTGCCTTTAGAAGCATCATAAGAAAACATTATCTAGAGAAGATACCTCCATCAGTATTAAGGGCTCAGTTTTATCCCTTGTGGTTTAAATACTCCAAGTGAAATCATCTATAACTTTGCATTAGTAGAGATGTAGAGATAGAAGGAGGAGTTTACCTTTCTAACATAAGTGGCACCTATTTAACTAAGCTGTTTTCCAAAGATCCCTTTATCTGCTAATGTAATAGTCTCTCCCCTGAGCTTTGTGAATAATTTCATCAGGATGTATTCCCCAGCTTGCAGGTGGCTGAAAATAACTTGAACACTACTCTAGCAGCTACCATCTTTCTGTAGTAATGTACACCTGAACAAATACTGGTGAGGACAGGACAGTTTTCAAATCAAATTAGGTAGGTAAGCAGAGTTTGAAAGATAAGTGAATGTACTCTTGTGAACACAAGAACAAGATTAGACCAAAATGTTGTGTATGTATATCTTGTCCTCTGCTACCTGAAAAGAGGTTTTCATTTTAAATGAATAGTCTATCCCATTCAAAAGAAATTCAGCAAATCATCTTTGCAATTCATTTCATTCCTTCTCCATGTTGCCATACTACCCAAAAATATCTGTTCATTATGTGCAATAGCAACATGAGACTGATCACTGTGACTCAGTGTTTGGCCCTGTTTATACTCCAGAGTAGTTTCTCCAAATTCATTCTGCCTACTTACTAAAACTAGGATCAAAACCTGCTTTTTTTTGCTCCTCAGTGGCATAGTCCCCTGCCTTACCTTCTCCTTAGCACAAGCAGCACATCCATAGTAACAGCAATCCTTCCCATTCCCTCAAATGGGATTACAGGCTAATCTTCCAGCAAATGCTCACTGAAATTCTATCCTTCACTTTCTGGGGATAAAATTATGGCATGATTAAAAGGAGAAAGGCAGTTTGGCCATGGAGTTCAGTGGAGCAGGGCTTTCTACCTTCATCTTACTCTACTCACAGCACTGCTGTAAAGATTCATGAGTAATTTTAAAGATGGATTGCATCGAGCTGTGAGGATAAGTGGCACCATCTGGCTTTTTTGGTGCATGAGTTTTATACTGGAAACATCTATAAGCAGGCACATTCTGTAAGGAAGAATAGACAAATATTCTCATATGAGAGAAAAAAAAAAAGTCAGTGCTTCATGGATAGTAAAATTTACAAAGAGCATTAGTGTTTCCTGGTGGTTGTTGCTATTGTGAGTGCACTGAGGTTGGGACTAGTATCAGAGACTTCTCACATATGTGGCTTGCACTTTGTGACATTCCTCATGTCGATTCTTCAACAAGCTCAAGAGTAGTTTGAGCAAATAGCTACTCTAATTTGGTTAACCCTGGCTAATAGCTTCGAAAGCAGCAAACAGCCCTTGGTTAGGAGAAATACTATGAATAAACTTTCTGGAGCAGAACTTGTGATGAGTACAGAAGAAGATATTTGGAAGAGGAGGGCCAACTAGCAATCCAAAGGCCAATCTGAATCTTGATGGTGACCTAGGCATTATATCTGGGATCCAACACTGGACAGCAGGTTCCTTCCCCACTGAGATACTGCCATGCCTACCTGGAGCATAAGAGCTGATGCCAAAAGGTAATTCACATGCCCTTGATACAAATTCTACACCTCAGACTTATCTGTAATATTAGGTCTGATAGTAACATATCAGACAATCAGTGAAGCCAAAATAAATCTTTTGAATGAGGAAAAAAATTTGTTTGAAAAATAAGGCTTCTTCCACGTGGAAATACTCTGTGGAAAAATGTCACCTTACCACTTTATCTTTACTCCCTATACCCCCAGCAGATCAGAAGAGCTAATTTGTGGGGGGATTTTAACAAAAACAACAACAACAAAAAGATATTTTAAAGTGATTGCAAATAGCTCAAGAAGTTTCCCCAAGAGCAGAGACAGCACATCACTATTGCCAAGCTCAGAAGGCTTGTGTTCCCAGCTGGAGGGCTTCCTTGCACCATATCACACTCTGCAGCTTTACAAAGGTGTCAAGGATATGCTGCTAGGAGTGCAGACAATGACAAATGGCTGCTTTGTTTTATTTTGCTGTCATGCTTGCAGTGCTCAGGTTTGACAGAAATGAAGAGTAAGTGGAAACAGCCCTGAGCCCTCTTGCCAGTGCTCTTTAAAACACAACCTGCCCTTCCAGCATAGTAAGGTAGGGAGCTGCTTGTTTCTTATCAATTCCTTTTCTGTGTGTGCAAGTAACTTTGTATGGGTTATTACTTTCTTGCTTATCATCTATAGATCTTGGAAAGTAAATGCTCAAAGGAAATGTCCCTATGGGTCCTGAGTGGTTACAGAATCTCAAAAAATGAGAGAGAGGAAAGATAACATAAGCAAAATGAACAAAACCCCCCTCGGAATAATATGGAAAATGCATTCCAATGTATGAATGGATCTGATCCTTCTAAACAGTGAATGAGCTCACTGCTTAAAGAAGCTAGGTTCTTCAGGCTTTCATAATGCAAACATCACTACAATGCTTTCCTAATAATCTATAAAATAACTGGGTACTGGATATTGAAGTACTCAGGAAGCTGGATCCTGTTGCTTGGGTTCTGCATGGTAAGATGCAGCATGAGAGACATTTGTTTTTCCACATGGAGGCTTAAGAGAAAAGGAGAGAGAAGAAAGGAAGAAAAGCTATCAAATTACTAGTTGTTTTTTCTTATCTGCAAATACTTTTCAGTCTGGGGAAATAATTCTACTATAGATATTAGATCAAACTCACACATAAGCAAAGAAATAGAAAGACTCTTTGGTGAAGGAATAAATTATAGGCCATCAAATATAATTTGTGTTACCTGACAGGAAGAGAGGGTTTTTTTGCTTCTTTATTTGTTCTTTTTTTTTTTCTGAAATAAAAGAACATTTTAAACTAAGGGAATATTTTCAAGCAGCAGACTCTCCCTTTCCCCTGGGGTAAATTCATAACATTGCTTAGCAACCTTTTATGATCCAAAGACCAAAATATCTTAATACACAAAATACCACTATGAAAAATGATCAGCACTGTTATTCTCAGCTTTATGTAGATGAGATCAGAAGAAATTACTGCCCAGCTATTATGTGACAGGGGTGTTAACTGCAGCTGCAACAGCCCTGGCAAGAATTGCTGATGGAGGGGGAAATACAAGGGAGCTCCCTCTCTCTTTCACCAGTAAGGAGCAGAGCCATCTCAAGCTCTGCCTCTATGGGGCCAGGCACACATGTGCTCAGCTCTACTGGCTGTTGAAAACAGAGACCTTCCACTTTCATTAACAGGGAGCATCCAGAGAACCAAAGAGACTGGGAAAAGGCAGAGAAGATTAAGATATGGACTTCTTCCCTTCTTCGAGGGGATCTTAGAGCAGTTTTCCAGTACCTAAAGGGAGATTATAGGATAGAAGGGGAGAGACTTTTTAGGAGGTCAGACTGTGATGGGACAAGGGAAAATGGATATAAACTGAAGGAGGGGATAGATTGGAGATTAGAAGGAAGTTCTTTCCCCAGAGAGTGGTTAGGCACTGGCACAGGTTGCCCAGAGAGGTTGTGGCTGCTCCATCCCTGGCAGTGTTCAAGGCCAGGCTGGATGTGGCCCTGGGTGACCTGGGCTAGTGATTGGCATCCCTGCTCAGTGTGGGGAGGTTGGAACTAGATGATCTTTAGGGTCCCTTCCAGCCTGGCCATTCTATGATTCTATGATTCTATGATTCTTGCCTTCTGGATGGATAACAAGGAATCAAAAAGGTGTTGAGAGGGGAGAAGCTTTGTTTCTCTTACTGGATGGGAGGTATTCAGGATTAAGCCTGAATTAGGGATTAATACTTGCAGAGATGGATAATTTTCATCAAGATTATCCAGGTACTTGCACACACATAAAGATATCTTTTTATTTTGAAAGATACTTCCATGTCTCTGTTGAATTCCATATTTGTTTGGGCTTATTTTGCTCTGTACTGAGGACATTCATGTTTCTAACTTCCTGAAAGACATCAACCAAAGCTCTGGATCCTAAATGTTAAGATATGAGTGAATGCATAGATCTAAGTATCAATCAGTGTGGTAAACCTGTGTGAAACCAAGGAGACCTTCACCACACACCAAACATTACAGAAGTGCTCTCAGCAGCCACTGTGACAAACTCACTCTAGAAGCACATCTGCCATTTAAGGATTTTTTTTGGTCAGTTCTGGTAAAGAAGTTATCAATTTGAATCAAAGTGTAAATGGCAAGGAGTATGAAGAAAACTCAGAGTATGAAGTATTGTAGTAAGTTGCCAAATGTAGAAGAACACACTGTTCAAGGTTATCACCCTACAGGTTGTTGCAATAAGCACTGTACTAAAACAAAATTAAAGCCCCACAGAGCTAAGAGAAAACAGAAGAGAGCCAATTATTTCTCATGCATTATCAACACCTGAATAGCAAATTATGTTTCTGATTTATATTTTTTTTCCTGCCTTGATAGAATGCCTAGAAAAACAGAATATTTTAATCAAGTATGTCTTCTTCCTTGATTTCCTAACAAAAGACATCTAACAGGCATCATGAAATTTGTAAACACACTGTATCAATGCAGGAAGGGTGTTTTTTTTTTTCTGTTTTTAAAGCATAGATTTTTACTGACATAAAAGCACAGAAGGAATGTGTATAAATATGTGAATAGCCTTGAGAAAAATAAATATGATAGGCAGATATAAGAGTTAGGGAGCAGAGAAGCATCCTTAAGTGTTCACAGATCAGCTTTATCCCTCCTTTAGTGTAGCTACCTTCCTTTTTCTCATTTCAGTCTAGATGAGACATGCCTTGTGTACTTAACTGGGGTCAAACCATGGTGTTGCACGTGGATCATTTCCAACAGGAATCTTTACACTGGCAACCCCTTCATAAATCTGGCCCTGGTTAAACACAGCTCCTCCCTTCATCCAAACACTATAAAACAACCAGTTCTCCTCTCTCTCCTCACACTGCTCAATTATCCAAAAGGCACTAAAAAAAAATTATTCACCTGTATTCCATGATAAAAAGATCAAATCAGGTGATTAGAGTGTGAACTCTACCATGAAAAGCAATGAAAAAAATATCACATTATTTCCATCTAAAAGCTCAAGACACAAAGTTATGCACTTTACTCACTGGATCTTTAGCAAAGTGGAAAAGGCTAGAGGTTAACTTTGAATGTGTGCACTGCTTTTTTTTACAGCCACATGGCAAATCAGGTTGTGCTGCTGCACTTACTAACTAAAAGTTTAACTTCTCATCAAAATCACACTTCCCCCAATAAAGAAAACAAGAAGAGATAGCAGCAAAATAAGGCAGGACTTACTCACTAGGATGTTCATTCCTGGGTGTTCAGAACAGGGAGTTTTAATAGCAAAACAAAACTGAAGGATGAAACTGGAAGTTTTACAGCTATGTGGAAATATAGAGATGAGGACAGGTATCAGTGCAGAGACTGAAAGATGAATGAAAAATGGATTAAAACTTTAAGCCCTCACTGTGTGATCTCAGTTTCCAGTCCTTAGAAAGCTGTGTGTTCACCTTAATGTAAATTGCTTAGAAATTCTTTCCATATACAAATGCTTCTTCTGCTGAATTTGAATAACAAATGTATATATTAATAACGCTTCATGTTGCAGAAATGAGAGAGAAGCAGACAAAGAACTGCTAGTGAGCCATAAAAGTTCTTTCTGACTACTTAACAGAATTTTTCTGCCATTGGAGCTCATACATTTTTTTCAAAGGACTAAGGTGGATTTGATTTTCCATTGAATTTTCCTGCTTTGGCCACGTGCAAGTCTCTTCACACACTGTAACTTCCTTGGTGTTTACAAACACTTGACTCAGAAATTGAGGCGCCATTGGCCTCATTTAGACTAGTTGGTGGTTGTGGGTCCCTTCCAACAGAGATCTTTTTTCCTCTCCTCTCCTTCTCCTCTCCTTCTCCTCTCCTTCTCCTCTCCTTCTCCTCTCCTTCTCCTCTCCTCTCCTCTCCTCTCC